>JAMXBD010003106.1:0-139647 GCA_024138025.1 Combretum micranthum | reverse complement strand
TGTCTTGGATTAATTTTGATAATGAATTTCCAGACTTTGCAAAGGATAGTCGTAATGTGCGGTTGGGGTTAGCTAGTGATGGCTTCAATCCTTTTGGTACCATGAGCCAGTCATATAGCATGTGGCCAGTGGTGCTTCTTACATACAACTTACCACCATGGATGTGCATGAAGAAAGAGTATTTCATGATGACGTTGTTAATCCCTGGGCCTAAAGCACCAGGAAAGGAGATTGACGTCTACATGCAACCTTTGATTGATGAGTTGAATGATCTTTGGGTCAATGGACTATGGACATATGATGCATACTCGAAGTCTTCTTTTCAAATGCATGCCGCATTGATGTGGACCATCAACGACTTTCCAGCGTATGGGAATTTGTCTGGGTGGAGCACAAAAGGATACAGTGCTTGTCCTGTATGTGAAGATCAAACACCATCAATAAGACTTAATAGCAAGATTGGGTACGTTGGTCATAGGATGTGGTTGCCAAAGGAACATAGGTGGAGACGTAGCTTGAAATTTGATGGAATGCGTGATAATCGTGAAGCTCCAGAACCATATTCAAGTGAAGACATTCTTCGCCAATTACATACAGTAGTAGATGTGGGTATGGGAAAGCATCCAAGGAATGTTAAAAGAGCACATCATGTTGGTGGGTTCAACTGGATTAAAAAATCCATATTCTTTCAATTGCCATATTGGTCAAAGTTAAAGCTCAGACATAATCTTGATGTCATGCATATTGAGAAGAATATTTGTGAGAATATTGTTCACACAATTCTTAGGATTGATGGGAAAACAAAAGACACTTATAAAGCTAGGCTTGATCTAGAGGAACTTGGTATTCGGAAGGAACTACATCTACTAAAGCGGGCTGATGGCAAGTATTCAATGCCATGTGCAAGTTATGCATTAAGTAATTCTGAAAGAAAATTATTTTGCCAATTTCTAGGAATGTTAGATTACCCGATGGTTATGCATCACATATAGGTAGGTGTGTGGACAACTCATGCTCAAAACTTTCGGGTATGAAGAGTCATGATTGCCATGTGTTGCTTCAAAGGCTATTACCTAGGGTATTCGTGGCTTATTGCCCAGAGATGTCACCACCACCATATCCGAGCTTGGGACCTTTTTGAGAAGTTGTGCCAACGTATGTTGAATGTTGAGGAGTTACAAAAGATGCAGAGTGATATTGTCACAATATTATGCAAGTTGGAGTTGATCTTTCCCTGCATTTTTCGATGTAATGGTGCATCTAGCTATCCACTTACCTCAAGAGGCCTTAATGGCTGGACCTGTTGCTTACCGCTGGATGTATCCTATTGAAAGGTAGATGTGAATACAACATATACCATCTTCATTTTGATGTTTGATTTTTTCTCCCCTAATTAAAATTTTACTATGTAGATACTTAGGCTCTTTAAAGCAATTCGTTCGAAATAGAGCTTATCCGGAAGGTTCAATTGCCGAAGCTTATGTTGTTCATGAGTGCTTGACTTGGTGCTCCCTTCACTTAGAAGATGTAGACAATATTTAATCGTCCAGATAGGAACTTTGATTCTTTGGAAGATGGTGGCCTAGACATCTTTACAAACAGGGTTGGTTTTATATCTCCACCTACATATGTGGTATTATCAGATGAGGAGGTTGAAATTGCCAAATGGTACATTATCAATAATTGTCAGGAGATGCAACCTTATTTAGCGTAAGTTGCTATCATTAGATCATTTTTTACTAAGTTAATGAACTATTAACATTTGTGTTTATTCCTTAACTAAAGTGAAATTTGTGTTGCAGTGAACATGTAGACATTTTAAGCTCACAATATGGTGATGACATAGATGAACGTCACAAAAGTGAATTTAGTCAATGGTTTACGAATAAGGTAAATATAATTAACAAACACCACATATACTTACTTATGCTATAGGTGAAGGAAGTTTAAGAAAATAGAATTGATGGTCTATTTTGCTTGTTGTTATTGCAGATGAGTGCGTTATATGAAAGTGGTGACCCGGTCATCAGTGCGTTATATGCATTATCACTAGGACCCGATTCATGTTTCAAGAGATATAATAAATTGATATATAATGGTGTGCGTTTTCATACAACAGAATTTGATGATAGGAAGAAGACTCAGAATAGTGGAGTACTTGTTGAGGGAAATGAGGGAGACACAAAAGTTGAATTTTATGGGGTTTTGACAGATATATATGAGTTCACTTATGTTAGAAACAAAAGAGTGATCATATTTAAGTGCAAATGGTGGGACACTAACATGCGGCATGTTCGAGTTGATGATGGCTTTAAAAGTATTAAGATTACTCGTACTTGGTATGAAAATGATCCGTATGTGCTAGCATCACAAGCTAAGCAAATATTTTATGTAGAGGACATGAAACTAGGAGCTGAATGGCGTGTAGTGCAACAGTTTGAGCACCGGCACATTTATAATATAGACTCACTAGAAGGTGATGCAAATTTGTTAACTGATGTGGAGGCTCAATTAGCAGATGAGATCTTGGATGAACATTTTATAGTAAATGATGATGGAGGAAATGAGCTACGTCCAGTAATCGATTGTGATGTTGATGTGCTATTGAGAACTGATGTAGGTCATGAGACTGTTGATGGGGAGGTTATCAAAAGAATAATGCAAGCATCTGAACATGTAGAGCATGATGCCGTGTTCAATTAAGTGAAGATGAGGATGAGAACGAGGGGATGATGAGACACTGGTAGATTATGATAGTAGTGATGGAAATTGAATAGTTTGTTTATTTCATTGTAAAAACTCTGTCTCCTTAATTTCTCTTGTGAGTAAATTTTTTCTTTTAAGTAGATGATATTAACATGAGCTTTGTATGTGGAATGATGAGTTACCAAGCTATTGTGTTGTCTATTTTCTAATGACTAACTTATGCCTTCTTTATTCCATTTTAGAATTGTAATGGCTAGTGGTCGAAGGAATGTTCAAAGGAGGGGAGGGAAGAGTAAACGGGACCCTCGGCTACGTATTCGAGATGAGCCGGATTCTCACCATTCTGGGGATGATATGCGCCATTCACCACAAAACAACCATCCATCTAATCCTTCTAATCCTTTTGATTCCTTAGGTATTCCATTTGTACATATTATTAAAGTAGAAAAAGTTAGTTTAAATTGATAATACAAATTTTTTTTTTTTTTTATGCTACAGCAAATGACACTCCACATGTCCAAGGTACCAACACTAGTCCAGCAAATGCATCCTTACAGGGCAGCAATTCTGCTAATCAGAACCACGCTCTTGGTAAGTGGTGAAACCGGTATTTGATATGTTTCGAAATGTACATGAAGTGATATTCAAGTGTATTGCAAACAGATGATGTTAGTTGTGATATTACTATATTTTACTAAGTAAATGGTGCTTGGTAAAGACAAATAGACATAGCATTAATGTAGAAGATGGGTTTGGAAAATCAATTACTTGTTTTCAAGAACTCTTTATTCTATGGACAACAAGTAGATTGGTTGACTCTAAAGTGGATGATAACAGTGCAACAGTACTTATTTCCTATAATAAAAAATTAGATTGTCTGATTTTTATCCTTATTTAATGTAGATCTATAATTAATTTCTATCTTATTTGTATATGATATATTTGATTTATTTATAGTAAAAATATCTATTTTTTATTTGCATATATTTCTTAATAAATAATAATTATTTCACAATAATGAAAATAACATTAAAAAAAAAAAGAACAAACCAACATATCCATAAGACATAGGAAAAGGTGTTTGCTTTGTTTTTGGTTAAAGGTCCTGAACTTTGTAACTATGTGGTCGATTTTTTACCGCAGAATCTAGTTGAAAGATCGGGAACACCATCTGATATCAAACCTATTTCTCAATCATCTAGCTAAATTTCAAATATTTTGTTGCTCTATCTGATTGTCTTCCATAAAATGCAAAGTAACAGATTGGAAAAGCTTGAATAAAGATAATATATAATAATTTAAAATACAATTTATAGAGGGTTTTTGCTGTGTTATTAAAGTCTTATTAATAGATGCTCCCATCCTTCATCTATTTCTACATTTGCTCTCTTTGCAAAACACCAAAAACAACAAAATGGCTTTAACCCTATGTTTCAACCTCTTTCATCAACCTAAAGACACCGAGTGTTTCAAAACACCCGATGATTTCTCTGGCATGGCATGCTTCACACGAATAAGGCCATCATGCCATATTCGCGTAAAGAACTCAATGCAGGAAGGTTAGGTTTTGAGGGAGAAAATCCATGGTCCTTCCTTAAGTCAACATGATAGTGGAAAAGATAGGAAGGTGCCAGTGTATGTACTGCTGCCACTCAACATAGTATCATTAGGGGGGAATTTGAACAAGCTATAGATGTTAGTTTGATGGCATTCAAGAGTGCAGAAGTTGAGGGAGGGAGTGATGATGGATGTTTGGTGGGGGGAGTGGTAGAGAAAGATGGACCTATGAAGTATAATTGGGAAGGGTATGCTGAGCTTGTGCAGATGGTGGCAAAACATGGATGGAAGCTTCAAGTTGTAATGTCTTTCCATCAGTGTGGAGGAAATGTTGGTGAATCTTGCAGGTATGCCCTTAGAAATGGTCCTATCAGGTGGGATAATTTTATTTTTGTTTTTTGAGCACTTACTATGATCTTCGCCATGTTTTAATACCTATCTCAAATTATTATAGGTACATGTTTATGAAGTTGGCACTTTGTCATGTTCTTATGTGTTGGCTGGCCACATAGACATAGTCTTGTGCTTAGATATGTGCACATCCAGTATTGGACAACTTATTGTTTGAAGGAGCAAAGACAACACTGTAAGTTACTTATTCTTTGTACTTATATGAGAGAAAGAAATTGTTTTATTTCCCTGCTCTAAAAGTAGCTGGAGTCGAAGCATGATATATGATATGCTCATCATTCCAAGTAATTACTTGTTATTGTAATGCCTATAAGTGGCCTTTTTATATATGTATACGAAAACCAAATAGGTGTTTGTTGAGTTATATTTTCTCTATGGATATGTACAGGGACTTTGTTCTTTGTGCTTTGTTTTATGGTGTGATTTGAGGAGGAAAATGATGAAAACTGAGGTTGACAAACCTGGGTTATTCGGAGCAAAAATGGTACTAACCACACAAAGGTAGATGATTTAGTTTGAAATGAAGATATTCACATGAGCGCAGATAGAATTGACATGGAGCATGCTTCTGCCTTTGCTCTGTTATAATACTTACCCTTTTTTTAATATATTTTGTTTGCCTTATGTTTCAATTTCTTTTGAAAAAAGGGAATTCGATTTTAAATATGTAGACCTTTTGATCTTTTTATTCTGTAATGACCGGTGAATTAATCCTTCTTGTTGTGACTTCTTTGGATATTGATTTTGATAGTTGTGGAATAAAAGAGCATAATTTGAAATTTGTAGTTAGCCTGATTTATTTATTTAATTATTACCTTTTAAAATATGATATAATAAAAAATTAGAATTATCTAATATTATGTATTCCAAAATGTCACGATTGTCAATATATGAGTTAAAAGCTACTGAAAGTCTTAGCCGATGAGTTATGCTCTTAAATATCACTATCAATAGCTATTAATTTCCATGTTAAGTTAAAGCTGGACTAATATTACTCCCTTGCAGACTCATTACACAAGGAAGGACAAATTGCCCAAAAAGTGGCATGTGTGAAACTGAGTTCATGGAAGCTTTACAGAAAGAGTTGAAGCTGGCTGAACAAGACAGAATTGTGGAGCAGACAAAGGAAAGGAAACATGCTCTTATGTCTATGAGATGCGAAGGAAGGTACTTTTTTTTAATCGTGGTCATAATATATGCATGTTTCTTCTCTATTTTAGATTTTTTGCGAGTCACTGAATGAAGCACTCTATGTCTGTAATTGAAGGGAAATTTCATTGTTGAGCATAGTTGCAGTGGTCAAATTCTAGCTTGTGATTGAGTAATAACCGATGGTGTTTGTTATAGAGTTGTGTTATTGGGATGTATTCTTGGGTGCAATGTAGCTCATAATTGTGAAAATGTTAATTTGTTTCCGGAAATTCTACAATTTTGTGGTAGTTTAACAAGCTAAAATAATGCTTGATCATTGAACGTCGTACAAGATTGTTTTCATCCAATGTATCTTGCCGCTGATTAGTGTGAAATAATTACCTCATATTTGAATGCATAATTTATAAGTTAATCCTTGCTCTTGTTTATGTTACCACTGTAATCATTAGGTTGTGGTAACTAGAGGTTTTTAATGCTAGTTGGTTGTGTTCATTATAAGCTGCTCTGACTAGATTACTAGAATGACAAATATTTTAAGTTGATATGTTTTGCTATGACTTTTGAATTTTTGTTTCCTTTCTTTTAATGGTGCTTCTACTCTGTAATGCATTTATATTTTTCCTTCATGTTAGCATCCTCATATGTATGTTTGCGTCTAGCAGATGTCTAATTTCTAGTTCTTGGGGATTTTTCTGCAGCTTCAGAGGAATTTTTAGAACTCACTAAGAGTGCACTATTAGCTGCATTTGAAAATTACTCTGTTAAACCCAAAAGGTGCTGAAAGAATTTATTTATTTTTACTTTTTGACTGATATTATAATGAAATACCTTTTATCTATCTTCTACTTCATATAAATATTAAGGAAAGATTTTCAGAGTTAAATGCTTGTAGCATACTGCCCCAACCCACCCCCCACCCTAAAAAAAAAAAAAAAAAAAGGCAACTTTGTAGAGGTGATGTTTATGTCTTACAGGCTTCACTGCACTACTGCATTTATTCAGTTTAGTGAAAAGGTTTACAGTAGCTTCAGATAGAATGATGGATCTTTCTGTTGAATGATGCGTCAAATGCAGCAAGAGTCTTTGCATTTCTATCTGGCCCACCTGACTTTGGTGCGGGGCAACTAGATACAAGAAGATATGGCGAGCAATACGCTAGCAAAGGAGAGGATGCTGACCGTGCATTACTTCCTGAGCAAACTCCATTTTACAGGGAGCTGGTACATTTATTGTATCTATATTTCTCCTTATTTTCAGTGCTTCATTTTAGTTGTCTCAAAGCAACACATGTTTCATAGGCAGTTGTTGCAGTTCAAGATGGTGTTTGTGTGGACATCTTTGCAGTGACAAATGAATACACAGACCTGGCATCGTTGAAATTTCTAAGCATTGAAAGTGGAGGTTCCTTGTTCTTGTACTCCAACACTGATGATTCAACTCTTCCTCAGGACATGTGAGTGAAAGATATTTAGATATCATCTTCTTATTTTCAATCTTGATCATCTCTGTTTTGGTGGGGATAATAGTTTGTCCATGTTGAAAGAATGACATGCTTATCGCCGGGAAACATTTTAAGTCAATCTTTTATTTTTGTTGTAATTCATACTGCAACATGGCTTAATCTCTTATTAAAAATCATAGGGCATCAGGTTATTTTCTCTACTGTATAAATGGTGATTTGTGGAATGAACTTGTTGCAGGTACCGGATGTTGAGTAGACCATATGCTTTTGGTTGCATAATGCGATTAAGAACATCTTCAGAATTTAAGCTTGGCCACTCTGTGAGTAGTTGCATTGCGGTGCTTGAAAATGCAATATGAAAGTCATGATTTGCTGATGGTACTTGTCACGCTATTTTGCAGTTTGGTCATTTCTTCCCTGATCCACAGTATGAAAATGTCCAGCACATCATATGTTGTGACTCCTATGCCACATATGCCTATGACTTTGAATTTGCCAATAATGTTGAATTTTCCAGGTATCTAAATAAGACAGCTGGTGCATTATTTTGTCCTGTTTCTGTTAGATAAATGATGGACATTTTTCTGGGTGAGAAAATTTAAAAGCTTGCTAATTTTATGCATTGTGGTACTTATCATGCATAAATCAATAATGTTAGTCTGGAGCTGTGAATTCTTGTCACGGGTATCCTTGCATTGAGTCCATAAAAAAGATATTTGGTTTACATGTAGGTGCTAGTGAGGACATTTAAGCTTGATTAAGTTGTGACATTTTTCTTTTTAATGAGATTATATATGTTTTAGCTGGTAAAATTGGTAACTTTTGCACATTTGATAATTTAGTTATTTATAACTTGTGTAATCCACATCATGAAGATGTTTCCGAAATGATATTGAGTCTGTTTCAACCATACTAAAGTTTTTGAGGTTATTCATATGTTTGAGCATGTAAAACTTGGTCATGGACCTCCTCCAAAAGAATTAAGAAAACGCTCTTCAATTCTATTCCTGGCTTCTTCAGATAAAATCTATACATGAAATCTGCTGGAAGTTCAATGAGTTGTTTTTTCTTGAAATCAATAGCTCCCATTGGTGCTTTAATTCTGTCTGCACAAGATTTTTGTTGAAGAATCCAAACTTTGAAGAATACAGATGATTGCTTATTTTTAGATTTATTCATTTCCATTTTATTTTGTTTCAACCGAGTGAAGTCCAACTTTATTTATTTTGCATAACATACATTATTTGTGCATTTATCAGTAATGGTGCCTTGCATATTAATAGAAGGGTTGCCCTTGGGGATGCAATGCAGGCACAATTCATCCATCCCGATTAGCCAACTGCATTTTACATGTAATCTATTGCCCTGACCAATATAAACATGAAGTAAGATGCGCTTGACATGTTCAACGCGGTTGCAAGTCTTGAAGAAAAGAGGCAGAAAAATGCAAAGGGATCTTGATAACATGATATGCATTCCACCACTGGTTAGTGTGCAAATATGTTCATTTGCTTTGTAGGTTTTACAACATGATAATTTTTTTATTACATGAACCGTTTTCAAACCTAACTTGCTTCATGTTGGGTATATGGAAAGTAACAAGGGATTTGTCTCTTGCAGGTAGGAAAAGGGTTGTCAAAAGATGAGAAAGCCCAAAAACTAGCTTTCAAGGAAGGGAACATGGAAGACTGAGTATGGATAGTTCATCCTAGAATGGTACTCTGAAAAGTTATTAGAGGATGGTGACAAAATCCTAGCCATTGCTATTGGGATATTCCAAGGAGCAAGAGCAAAGCTGTTAGGAAAAGTAGCTGTAATTCACTGGCATTATATAACAAGCTCCCACGCAGTTGAATTGATAGCTGGATACTATAACACTAGCCATCGAGATGGCTTTCTACCAATCACACGAACGATGGGAAAATATGAAGTGCAACTTATTTCTTTCTATTTTTCATAAATGAAAACAAAAGGATAGATATGACTTGGCAGTTTCTCCCTCAAGCCATTTTTTTATCATAGACATACATTAAAACTTCGCCAAATCAATGAACATGAAGTGCAGCTTATTTCTTTCCATTTTTCATATTGAAGAAGAAATCTATGTGTTGATGTGTTTGATCTGTAATGCCTTACTTAATTTTGATGTTGTTTAGGCATGTGCAGTTGTGCAGGTCTAATTTTATTCTATTTTCATATGGTCAAATATAAGTACTCTATACATTTGTTTCCAAGTGTATTCCCACTATGCATGTTGTGTTTTTAGCTTTGAAAATTAACTTTATGTGATGTGATTTTTTGTTTTCCTATTAAATGTAGAAAATGAAGCTCCATGTATACGAGAAATGAGCAATAATGGTCAAGTAAATAGGTCCCAAGAGCACAACCACGCGTCTAACAATACTGAATCTCCAGGTAAGCTTTATCATTATATGTAATAAATTATTGAAATTGTGTAAGTAATAAAAAAAAATCTCTTGCATTTGTAGCAACTGAGAGCTCAACACGATCTGTTAGTAAGAGGAGTGCATATCGTGGTCAAGCACTTGAGCGGGAGAACATCAAGCGAAAGGGAAAATTGCTAATTGAGTTTACTACATGCGGAGGACGTCCTGTATCAGCAGATCAATCCTCAAAATTAGCATCTGAGATAGGGAAAGCATGTAGGGACTTGTTGCCTCTTTATGGTGAAGATTGGAGAAAGTTAGATAAGATGGAGAAACAACGAGCTTGGGAGAGAGTCAAGGTAAATACAAACTAAACTTTCCTACACATTATTTACTTGTTATGTGATGTTACTAATCTTTTTTTTTTTTTTTTTTTGGTATTGAATGGCATGGTTGATGTAGAATCGATTGAATATTGATGATGTGGTGAAAAATGACAACAAATTTGCTGCTGCTGACAAATGGATGGGGAGTCTACTTAGAAATCATCGAAGTAAAACTAAGAAGAGATGGATGCAGATTGGTGATATAGCAAGACCCAAAGGATCAAATGAAGATGATTGGAAGAAGATGACGGAACAATGGACTAAAGAGATGGAAGAAGAGAGGGCAATTTTACAATCCAATGAGCCATCAAATAAGGTAAACTCTACATACAAATTTTTCTTAGGATTCCAATTAATAACTGCATAAATATGTAACCGTTTTTAATGAATAGAGGACCAAATCAATGATTGGGAGAGAAGCACGTAGTTGTGTCAATACTTGCATAGGTCTGGCTCTCGATCTTTTGAGAGTAGAAGGAATGAGCACGTAAGTAGCAACTCAAATAATTTCTAACATGTAATAGTAAGCTTATTCAATTGTTTTCACATTTTTAAAACATATTTATGTATGTAGATCAATCAAAATCACCAACTGCCCAATGCTATTGAGTTCTTTAAGCTAACTCGCTATCGTGAACCAAGGCCTGATGGTACTGGTGGTTGGATTTCTCAACAAGCTGCTGAAGATTATGTAAGTCTGTGGGTTAAGTTGTATTTTGAATATGTTATTAAATAAGAAACATGTTTCATATGTTATGTTTTACTTGTTCATAATATAGGAGAACATGGTGAAAATGTATGAAGAGTCACAATCTTCAGACAAGCCAAAGACACCAGATGAGATTGTTGACATATTTATGAATGCAAGTAACAGATCTGACTACCATCCTGGAAGAGGATATGGACCACCATCTATTGGGAGATCAACACGAAGACAAAATGAGATGGATGAGTTAAGAGCTGCATTACAACAGGAAAAAACATTACGTGAGCAACAAACTCAACAGGTAATTAAACTTTTATATTTTGTTTAATATTGCAAAATATTAAACAATCCTTTCTTTCAAATTTTAATTAGTGATCACATCAGGAACCACTAATGCGGGTTCATGGATGACAATCCTTTCTTTCAAATTTTAATTTTACAAGACATGAAAGTTATAATTGTTATATAATTTTGGAGGATTTTGTCAAGAGCACTGCTTCATTGTGGTTTCTATACTTATTAGGTGCTGCATAACCTATGCTGGACCTGTGGTTTTATGTTTACCCTTCAAATCAACTAGCATTGATTGCCTCTTGTAAATGACATGGTTTTATATGCTAGTTAATACGCTTAGTGTCTATAGTACAGCTTTATCTAGTCCTATTACTTTGCCTGTTGTTTTTGTTTTTCTCCAGCTTTTGCTTCTATTCAACATGGAATCTGTTTAGACTTCATTTGTTAAGCAAAAGAATGTTTTAAATTCTAATTAGTATAGTATTAACATGAACCTTATTAAGTTGAACTTGATTAATATCTATAGTCAACTCAAGCTCAATTAGACTTGTCAGCTAGTCAAATTGAATATTATAAGTTCAAATTTGATTTGATAAACTACTTAAGTAGCTTAACTAGATTTTTTCCGATTTTCTTGAATTGAATTTGCTACTTAATGGTATTTACAGCTTGCTCAACTAACTCGACTTGTAGAACAACTTGTATCAAGTTTTCCCAGTAGTTCAGGTTAGTTATCATGAGTCATTTTTCATTATCTCATTCGTGTTTTTTTTAACCATTCAATAATTATATTTATATATTGTGTGACAGCAAATCGAAATGGAAATACTTCTTCAAGAGCACGAGATACTTCATCAAATCCATCACTTGGAGATGATGATGTCAACAGTGAGGAAGAAAATTAAATACTCAGTTTTTTTGTTTTTTGTTTTTTGTATTTTGGCTAAAGCAATTGACATGAATGGGATCAAATTAATGTGATCATGTATGTACATATGCTCATTTTGATGTAATTTGAAGTTAATGCTTATGTTTCTTGTAAGGACATTAAACGATATTGTTTTTCGGGGTTTTTTTTTTTCCTTTAATGCAAGGATGGTCATGGTGATCTTTAAGTAATTTTTATGTTATTAGTTTTTATTACATATCGAGCGCGTTCTATGCTCCAAAATGTATTAGTAATATTTATTCATACATAAATTTCACGTGCTGGAGTAATAGCAGGTATCAATTATATTGTGATCAAACAGGTGTATATTGCTAATTGTGTATATGTTACACATAAACAGGTATATTACCAAATTAAACAGATTTGAACATTAATCTCTTCTTAAAAAAAATAGCCACGTATAAACGTCGCTAAATTAAAATAACAACCACATTTACAATTACTATTTTAATTGAATACATATGTAGACGTCACTAATGTATTAGAATAGCCACGTTTAAATTGCGGTAAATATGAGATTTGTCACATTTATAAATCGCCATTGTTGTTCAACAAACATATATAAAGCTTATTCAACATGTACATGGCCACGGTTAAACATCGCCAATTATGTAATTTACTTACGTTTACACGTTACTATAAAATATTTGCCCACGTTTAAACGTCGCCGATTACAAGTTTCCCTCCTTTTATATTTAGCGGGAAGGAGATTAGTCGTATTTAGCGACACATAAGTGTGACCAAAACATGATAATAGGCTATGTTTAAACGTCGCCTAACAAAGTGCATTTGGCTACCAAACTAACATTAGCGACGTTTCAATTTTTAACGTTACTTATCAAATCTGCGACTGACCTTTTGCGACGTCTATAGGCCACGTGTAAAAAAACGTGACCAAAAATCTTTGGTCACGTTTAATTAACGTTTAGCCACGTTTATTAGACGTAACCAAAGGCTCATTTTGTTGTAGTGTGATTTTGGCTAGCTAGGTAATTCACATTCATGATTTTTGGACTCCATATTGGAGGTTTGTTTCTTCCCTTTGTGCCCACTTTACTCTATCGAATATGCACATATTATTCTTCTAAAATTCCTGTGAGTATAATTGTAGCTTTGTGCTAATTAGAAAGTTTACATATTCAGAATCAGCTTAGGGGTTAGGGTTTTTACCCAGTCCTTACATGTTCTTACTTCTTATATCAGTAATGGCATGCTGTGGCACTAGGCTTTTTCTGTCTACTTCTTTTTCTACATGCTGACTGGAAGTTTCATTCATGATGTAGATTATATATCAATACATGTATTCACCACAACTGCCCTTGGCACGTGCTCGATCGACATCCCAATTTGAGATGGAGAAGTCTCGTATGGAGCTTGGAGGTCTTGAAGCATTGCTTCTCTAGCTGATTGACCATCACAACCACATTGCTTGGTTAGTTTTAAAGTGAATTGGTTTATTCCAATTAACTGCAAAAAGCTTTATAAATTTGATGGTTGTTTTCTGGTTTTGTTGAAGAAGATAAAGCAAAGAAAGATGTTATTAAGAGTGCGGTGCATGTCTCAGATCTGCTGGTGGATTCTGTGAATGGAGGGGTAGAAGAGGCCTTTATCAATGAGAAGCGAATCAAGTTAGAGATTGGAGGATTAGTTGCTACCATCACCAGATTCATGAAGCAGACAGATCAATGGCTTGCGGCTTCACATGCTATAAATACATAAAGGTATTAGTCGCATGTCAATAACACTAATAAATCCTTACATGCTTTTGCAATTAAATCTAGCATATAATTGGACTTGTATATCTGTTGAAATAGAATGGGTGTTTCTGTTATCTACTCTGTTTTATCTCTTAACTCATTCAAATCTTATTTTGAGACATATTTAGTACCTTTTGGTTTTTCCTTCAAAATTTTTGGCATCTCGTAAAGCATTTTTGAAGCAATTTCACTCTAGATATCTTTCTTAAGATTTACTGGAAACTTCAAACATTTGCTGTTTCCAGCTCCACTCGTTGTTCTATTCAGACAATTTGCAAAATGTAGAAGTGAGTAACGGACCCAAATATTTTAGGGGTGGATAATATTGTATTGGATTTCTGTTACTAAATCTTAGCTTTTTACATCCATTTAGTCTTTCAAAAGTTGGTGTATGTTCAGCAATCTCATTATTCTGCTTCAAGTAAGATGTGCTTATGTAGAGTTTCTCTTCAAGAAATTGGAGACTTTGAAAATTGGATGAAGATCATGGATTTGATTGTATGAATGTTAGTGCAGGTATTTACAATATCCATTAAGAATGATGAAGCTCAGTTAGCCAGAACCACCAACATTTCCAACAAGTCCCTACCTCTTGTTAGGAACATTTTTTCATGATATGTTTCATTGTGAATATCATTGCTAACTGGAAATATGATTTAAAAGAAACAAAATGCAGTACATATGCACCATATTGAATACTTTTTTATATTATTAATTTTTTTTTACAAGTATGACATGCCTAATTATAGTATGATTATTAGTATGCCAAATAAAGAAGAGTTTTTAGAGGCTCCTATGACATGCCTAATTATAATATGATTGTGTATGTTGAGATTAGTTGAGTTCAATAATTGTTTGTTTTATGTGTCATATATACCAAGTTAAGGATATGTGTGATTAGAAAATTTAAATATTACTATAGTGATAAAAAGTGCTACTGACATTCCTTGCATTTACCCTATGGAAAGGTAAGGTATCAAATATGGCATCATTTTACGACTCAAAATGTATATATTCTTTTATAAATCATCGGTAAAGATAAGTACAAATACTAAAACTAAAATTTGGAAAAGAATATAATATATGTTCTCCATCGACATATTTACCATTGTATAAAACCCAAGTTGTATTACATCTCTTCCACAAAACAATAAACTACTAAAACTTAAAAACCTTTGCGGAGTTCTTTATTAGTCTGGGGTACCTTCTTCCTTTCTTTCTTTTTCTTTTCTTTATAGCAACAACACTCCAGTCTTATTTTGATTATCCTAGCGTAGTTCTATGGTTGTTTCACCATTACGTTCTAATATGGACCATATTTCAATTGATACCTAAAGAAGTTTTCTGCATAGCTTCATTATGAAAACAACAATAACTTGATCTAATACATCTAACTGTTAAACAAGACTAATTCATTCATCACAATGTATTAAAATGAGGTATCTTCTAAATCTTTCCATTTTTAAAGTTAAGCAAACATGGTTTCTTCCTGTGTTCTTTGGCTTTAGGTGTGCTTTTTAGATTTGTCTGGACTAAATGTTGCAGAAACTTTAGTAGGACATCATATTGCCACATTTTTGTTGTTCCACTGTGTTTCTTTTACTTTCTATAGTAATTCAACGTTTAATGGTGCTTTTTTAATTTTGTTACATCCATTAGGCTTTGGTAAAGAAAATCCAAACAAATGGTGGTAGAATTTTATTTGCAGACATCAACATGGGCTAAATGATAAACATAAGAGGTCACACTGTATATACAAGATTAATCTTTCTAATTAGATTGATGTTGGAGTCAACAAGGAGGAGTTCTTCTGTTCATATCCTTATGGTCGTTTCATCTCATTAATTGAGCAGTTTACTTGATGGATTCAGTTAAAGCTTGGCCAATAAGTAAAGAGAGTGTTAATTAATAAATATAGTAGTCCATACTATTGCTACAACTTTAAACTTTTAGATTGTTGTAGAGCTAACCTTAACATAATTGTGATTGATCATTGTAATTTATAGTGAATACAAAATGGGTTGCTAATTATAACATACTAACTGACATTTATTGTGATAAAGTTTCTAGTGAATACAAATAGGGTTGCACTTGCCTTTACCTTTACTTTATAAAAGAATATATTTCTTCCTTTGGAGTTGTAGAATGAAAATTTTATGACACCTTTCCCTTTCAATGGGGATTGCAAAGACTCTTCTCATCATCTTTTACTAATATTTGTATCTCTTGCTCCTAACGTATCGTTAATTGATTTTAGATTCATCTTATTTTATTGTACACTAACATCCTATAAAATTGATCACATAATTGAAACTCATGACTAGAAAAGTAACTTCTCATTCTTTTTGACATTGTCGTTTTATTAGAAGTGCAAGACAGGAAAGAACTCCATGAAAAGGTGGCTGGAAAAGCTAAGGCTGAGATGATATGACAATTACCATCCATGCCAAGTGCTTATAAATATTCAGTCTCTCCTCCTCATTTCAACTTTTGGGGGAGAGAGAGAGAGAGAAGATCAATAACATTCCATAGAGGAGAATCCTTTCACAAAGATTAAATAAGACAACTCAAGTGATTTCTACTTCAACTATTTAAGAACTATAAGATTAATGTGCAAGGTTTACTCAAAGCTTCCTTGCTTGTCACTTGTGTATTTGAGACACTGAGACTATTTGTTTCTCCTTTCGTATCATTCTCGCCAACTCATCCTTTAATTAAGTGTCATTTCATCGGCATCACTTTGAAGTTATGTAGAAGACACGAAATCCACATGACACTTGCATAATTACCTTAGAAAGAACCTCGCATCTACAGATGTCAACATGGATAGAAACAAATAAACTTCATTTATACAAGTACGTTCCTTAATAATTGTCCACATATTAATAAATCACATATTTATACATTATATTTTTGTAGATTTGAGAGGCTATATTGATGTAATGTACAATGTGAAAAGTATCACAATTCCATTGTGTTAAAGACGAACTATACTCAATTTTTTTTAAAAGACCATGTTAATTTGTTATCAATTCTATAGAAATTATGATGAAATGGCACTTAAGTATGTTTACGTGTTATTTCAAGTCTTGAAGGAAGCATTAAAGAAAATACAAACAAGTCTAGAGAAGATTTATGTACATTTGGAATCAAGGAACAAAATAGGCTAGCCAAAACAGGGTTTATACTGCTAACCTACACTCAACACCGGCAAATTTTGGAAGCAGCAGAGCTAGCTTGGGAACAGAGCTCATCAGCCTTAGAAATTCATCCGTACACCGGCTCTTGGAAGTTCAACGTCGCCGACGTTTGGATGGCATAAACCATGCAAAAAATCAAAAACTTTAAACACCAACAACTATGCTGCCAGCCTTCATTGCAGAATTCACCAGCGTTCAATATTTAACAACCTATGCCGAGCACTGGGAGACATAGGCTGCTGGCGTTTAGCCAGCCTTGCATGTCCACAGTAGCAAAAACTTTAAAGCCGCCTCCAATGCTGCCTTCAACGCCTCCTATGTGGTCTTTTTGAAAATTAGTCAAGATCAACATATGCCGACTAAATCAAATTCAAAGCCATCGGTGTAGACACCAGTGTAGAACCAAAGGTGACAGTATAAACAAGAAAGCCGACAGCATTCTCGTCTCGAATTTAAATTTGTATGTTGTGACTGATGAAATTGCAGATTTTTTTCTATAAGTTTATGTCGAACAAATCTTGTTTCATTCATTCCTTAGACTTCTAAAAACCCGAGAGAAAGAGAGAGGATTGCATGGAGATGAGTAGCTAAGTCCTAATTCTCTAGCCAAAGGATTGTTGCAAATTCGATTCTACAAAGATTGTGAGATCTAATTGATTTGTTTTGTTCTGATTTTATTTTGGATATTTATATATCTTTTGCTTTTTTTTGTCATTATCATCTTGTTTGATTGATGCAAATTAGAATCCGTTTATTCAATTAGCATAATGATAAATTGCCAATTAGAATACCAAATTTGGTTATTCTAATATTTGTCGTACAATAACATGATCGATTATGAAATAGATGATTGATTTGTGTTATGAGAATATAAAATCTGGTCTAAATAGATCATGCTTTTAATTTGTTGGTATGAATTGGTAATCTCTCTTATACTTTATGCTATTGATAGATTAAACCCTAAGAGCTTGTTTAAGGTTGCTTAATCAATAAGAAAAAATTCGAAGAGCTTGTTTTGGTTATCCAAAACGTAAGGAGAGAGAGGTTGTTAACAACTATAACCAATTTATCTAAGATAAAAGTCATAAATATTTGCATCAATGATCAATCCCGTGAATTAAACTGTGATAATACCTTTGATTAGGAACACTTCAATATTGAATCACCTTTGAATCTCATTATTCAGTGAAAACTAGCTATCTTTTTCTAAAAAGTGTTCGTCCAAATAATGTTTTTGCTGTAGCCTCTTCATCATATGTGGTTGATAAGAGATTTTGGCAAATGATGTAGAATCTTCATTGCAAGTCTAAACAAAAACATCTTTCGTAGAGGCTATAAAATAATTATTTAGCTATTAACCACAATTTGTTTGCATAAAAACAATACCTAATCAAATTTTTTATGGCTATTTTTTACCACATCATTAACACTGTTTGGTATGTATATTGATGTGAAGGAGCTAGTCTATCAATACTAGATAATGTTAGGAAAAATATTAAAAACTCAATATTAGGCTACCTATTTCATATTAATGAACGCAACAAACGATATTAAAAAGATAATAAAAATAACTACAAAAAATTTGATTGGGTATTAGATAGACCACTTAAAATTTTATATACCAAATTGAATTTTTGTGCCAAGTATTAAATTTGATTTATCTATATTAATTTACGAATAGAATGTTACAAGGAATGTTTTCACAAAATTAGAAAAAAAAAATTATTTTACAATAAAATTCGTAAAGCCTTAACATGTTATACTTGTAGGGGACATAACTCGGGCTATAATTACTCTCTTGGATTTTAGCGTTGTTTATTAGGACGAATCAATGCTCATTATGAGGGGAAAAAAAAAAGAAACAAAATGACTACATATATCACTAAAATTACCACACTAATCATTAAAATGAAAAAAAAAAGTGTTCCAAGACATACGACAATGCTCAGGTGCATTGTATTTGTACACAATAACAGGGAAATTAATGTAGCTATTGATGGAAATTGGAACCCGATCACAGAACATAAGAAGATGCCTTGATGAGAATTGGTCAATAACACAACATAAGACCTCCATGGTGTTTTTTTTCAATTTATTTTTCATAACAACATCTTTACGATGGATAATGTATTGTACTAAGTACTAATCTATCTACAAAGTGAGACATCAACATGCATAAAAGCTGATAAAATTCATTAATATAAGTACCTTCCTCAATAATTCCTTACATATCAATAAAACATATAATTATATGTCTACTTTTGTTGATTTGAGAGCCCATATTCTCTCATAGTATATGACAACCCTCAATACATAAATGGGAATTACCCCATATATATGTGTGCGTGTGTGTGTGCGTGCGTGCGTGCAAGAGGAATATGGTTGTTCCAAGATACAATGATTGCATAAAGTGTCATATGGACTTTAATAACTAAATTGTGCAAGTATTTCAATATCTTCTGAGAAAAGACAGTAATCGTGTTTGGTCCTTTAAGGTGCAAAATTAGGAATGATACCTATAACAAATATAGCTGTTAGTCTTCTTGTGATGATCTTCTTTATTTTTAGGCAAGAAAACAAAGTGAAAAAGTAACCGTTCTATCATCACAAACATGTTTACAACATACTAGTATTTACTCTACATTGCTTCTTAAATCTTCTTCTAAGAACAAAAGAATATAAGAATTATGCGTCTTGACATGTTATGTATAGTAATTATTCTGATCTCCCATGTTTATAAAAACTTGGTTAATTTTGGAAGTTTGCACTCAAGTTATATATATTTATGTATATACATGTAGGTATGCATTTTATTTATGTATGTATATGTGTAAACTCAACATTTAATTAATTTTTTTAGGAGAGACATAACACTATCATGTAATATTTATACAATGATAATGATATCCAAGCTCACCCTTTAGAGAATATATTATTGTTCTTTCCTTAAAAATAGGTTTTAATAGTCGTATTAGTCTTTACCTTTACTTTACAGAAGAATATCCTTAAGCTATATGATGTAGATCGTATCAACTCTTAAATTTATAATTCCAATTAACTCTTACGACCTAGTTAGGCAGTGTACCTATCTATAGTTGTATAGGGTCAACAGATATCGTCCACAAGGATCTTTGAGACAATTAGTAGAATTAACCAGTTTTCCACTATTTAGCAATCCTAATTAAATGCAATTATTACTAACAACTATGATTCACTATTTAACTAATTAATTCGCAATCAATGTATATTCACAACCTTAATAATTCAACAATCACAAAACAATACCCTAGACCTTGATACACCACTTACCCTATCAATCTTATTAATAACATTCGTAATGCAGCACGTGTTCTTGAATTGCAGGAACCCTAATTTCATTAACCTCTCTCTCGAGATAATTAAATCCTAACCCTATATGTCTAATGGAAATCTCTTCCTCACTAGATGCATATAAAGGTTGCATTAATGATCAAAATTCTTCATAAAGATAAATTCTTGATGCAAAAGATTCATGTAATCTATCTCTAGATTTACATTCAAACCCTTCTACTCATGCTAGATCTTTCCTATTAATCAATCCGTCGATTCAATTAACAAGAATCATACAATAATCTAATATTGCGCATATACTAGATTAAGACAATTAGGCAACATGAATAGATTCAAGAACAAGAACTTCATTCAACAAATCAATTCAATCCACATTAGGGTAAGGTTTCTCAAAATCTAGGGCATATAGATCTAAGCTTCCATTGTAAAATAATTACACATATAAACCATGGAAGAATAATCATAAAACATGATGATTACACCCTTTAACCAACAAGTCTTGTGATGGAAAATTATTAGGAATTCCTCTTCTTCTCGCACGTCTTCTCTCTAGGGTTTCTTCTCCTCCATCGTGTGTCTCAAACAAAGAGTGGTTGGATATATTTATAAGAAAATGGATTTTTCTTCTACACGGGACGTGTTCGGGGCCGTGTTGTTTTCTCATGTCAGCTATTTCCTCGGATTTGTCACGATTTGGAGTCCTACACAAGCCCGATCACAGCCTGTGTTGCGAAGTCGTGTATGTTCCATAAAGCATTCTGTCCATTTCTTATCTCTAATATAAGCATTCAACATAGCTCGTGTTGCGTCCTTATGTTCTTCACAATAGCTTGCTGTACATTTTCCAAGGCCAACACCAGCATTCAACACAGCTTGTGTTGAAATCTCATGTATGCTGAAATTCTTCACTTTGCACTTTCTTCATCAAAACTTGTTGTAATTCATCAAAACATCTCCATAATGCTTATTATCTCCTCTTAATCCTGAAATTAACATATTACTCAAATCAGTATCCTTTTCTACAATTATTCACATAAAAATCACTATAATATCATACTAAAACCATGTGAATAATTAGGGTATTTTGTACTTATCACTAAAGAATGAAGCAATGTTTAATATCTTCTCTTTCAATGCAAGTAAATGCAAGAATTTTTTTTTTCATCATCCTTTATCATTATGTAATATTTGAATTTTTTTTGTTGTGATATATACTTTAACTAATTTTTTTGACTCATCTAATCTCGTATACACAATCATATTATATGTTGGTTATATCATTAGAGCCCATGATCTGAAAAGTACTTCTCACACTTTTTACCACGAGCTTTACAATAAAAGACAAATGTATGAATGAAAATGTTAAAATCTTACTTATTTGACATTTAAACAAATATTTTGGAACATCTTCTTAACATTTTCTTTTATTTTAGGAGACGAACTATGCTTCATGCACAAAAATAAAATAAATTATAAAACTTACAATTGTTCAATATAGTATCTACTATATGAAAAAATTAATTTAAAAATAAAGGGTATAGTTGCTTAAAGATAGCTCATACAAAATCACCATTAATTACCATAGTACCATACCCAAATTGCATTCATAACATGTGATTTTTTTCAAATATGCCAAACTCATATTTTAGAAATGCGATTTTGAGTAAAATTATAATATACGAAAAATTGTATCTATACTATTTACTCATACTAGTTATTTTAGATAACTTTATTTAAGCTACACTCTATTGGAAATGGATGGTGGATAGGATAGCAAGGTTCAAGGATCGATCGATGCTTTGCTACAGTACATGGAGAGCTTCAAAATTAGTTTCACAATCCTGCAATGATACGAAAGGATCGATTGATGCTCTACTACATTGCATGGAAAGCTTCCACATTAGGGTTCGCAATTGTGTTTCAGAGGTTAGCAACACCAGATAAATAGTCATATCGATTATTTTAGAGAACAAAAATTGCATGTTAGATGTGCAATTTGTAACTAGTAAAATTTAAATCACATGTTCAACATGTGATTATCGTGTATACCAAAATTGCATGTGATTTTGCTATTTTATAATTTTTTTTTTGTAAATATGGTGATTAATATCTTAGGGGTTGCAAAACTGACCAAAAAAAAAAAAAAGACAAAAGAAAACCTCAAGAAAAAGTAGAACTCGTTTGCTAAAATTCATTAATGTATTTATTTTGGGCTAAATTTAAAATTATATAATATAAAATAATAGGAAAGTCCAATAAAATGTTATAACTTCACAAATAAGTGTTTTTTTTCCCCGGTGAATGGAAAAGAATGGAAAGCAAAAGCAATTCATTCATATTATACTTGAAGGTATTTTTAGGGGGAAAAAATATACTTTTCATGAAAAATTGCTATTCCTCTAATGAAAGGAAAGAATAAAAATTTCTTATTTATTCTACGAAATAAAAAAAAAAAACTATTCTACAATAATAAAATAGAACTTTAATTCTATTCAAAATAATTATAAATTCAAGTTACAGCCCATTACCAACGTCGGCAGCCAGTCCATTATTAGCATTCCTAACACCATCAATAATACAAACCATAATAGCCTCCGGAACATGACCTTCAGCAACATTATTACAACCTTGAGAATTAAACTCCAAGAAGTCTTTCAATTTGTTTCACATAACAGAAAATAAACTATGCGAAGGTTTATTATTACAAAGAAAATATATAAATAAAAAAACTTCACATCGTTGAAAATCCTAAACAACATGGGCCATATGTGCTTCCTGATCCAATCGTCCACATCATCCGCCTCGTAGTCGGCTGTTGCATCCAATCACTGCATTGATTTTTTAAAAATCATAATAGGAACATGCATTAGATTAATATCATTAGATGTAATTAAACAATCATGAGTTTCCTAATGATATTAACATTTTATTGACATAGCATTGTTTTTTTTTTTTTTCTAATTAACATTCTAAGTAATGCGAATCACAGAGTGAATTATAATTTATTTTAATATCAAATTTTGCTGTTATAACTTCTCTTTTAATAAAGCTAATTTGGATGCATCCGCACACATTATCACCAATTTCAGTATCATTTTATTTACATTTAAAAAAAAAGATAAAGAACTTATTAGTGAAAACTTACAAGGTACAAAAAGTCTCAAAATTCTAATTTAATATGCACTTCTATATTAATTAGTATTGTTATATACATAATTTGAGTAAGTCCCACCACACACACACACACACTGTATTTATAGCTAACGATAATTGAATTTGAGTCCTCTATATATATATATATATATATATATTTATGTATGTATCAGTACCTGTCCTACGTCAGGAAAAAGAGACTTGAATATGTTCCTGATGAGGATGCGAGTGCCAGTAGAAAAGCAACATGCGTAATAAATTCTCCACCTCCTTCGATAAGCATTTGTACATGCTCTTCCCATCTTCGGTGGCTTGCAACGTATATAAGCATGTTGATCCACTGTTTAGTTATCACCTCCCATCTCTTTGCTACATCATCAAAGCTCTCCAGCAATTTAACTGCTAGTGTCACTCCCTGTTGGGTTGCATCACGTGCTGCACCATCAAGTCCACCCGGAGCAATACTTGGTTCGAATAGCAATCTCTCATAATCATAATTATTGCTCTTCAACTCACATATGTATGACTCCATTTGTTCGAATAGCTGTTTATAGTTTCCTGGGGGTAGCATTTTCTCATGAAACCGTGCTAAATACATCAAATATTCAGATATGTATCTACTTGCATTGCATTTGGAGCCAGCTTTGATCCATCAACAACAACAGAATCACCATCAGAGGACTCCATTTTTTTTTATCGGAATAGTAACAGAGAGTAGTAGCAATGTGCCAAGTGAATAGTGCATGTGCATGCCAGTACTAAGAAACTTAACATCATTACCATCCCTTTTAAGAGTAGTCTCACCAACTGCTTCACTACGAAGAAACTCAGTAAAATTCAACGCTCTCAGCCAGATCAAACTTGTTGACCCAATCAAGAATTGCCGCGTAACTCAGTTTTCTTATTTCGTTGACATCATCATCTCCTGCAAATGTATCAAATTGTGATGTTTTGTCGACATCTTTCTCGAAAAAGGCATCAATCTCCTCCCATGGCAATAAAGAGAAAGGTAAAACGTCACGGATTCTTCTTTCGTTTCCAGGTCGGCGGCAAGACTTCTAAGGATGTCATACTGCTTCATTCTTCTTGACCATCTTTTCTCACCAAACAGAGTCTACTCCATGTGTGAATAAATTGAAACAGAGATTTCGCAGGGCATTATCATTTTGATATCTATCCAACCAAATTAATGTCCAATCGGAGAATACAATCAAAATGACACCATATATCTCTAATATAACCGCACCAGTCATCACAAAATAGGTGATCAAGACATCCGATAATGGGTAAGACCACTTGGCCTCATTGTGTTTGTGTATAATAACGAAGATAGTCATTGTTGCTATGGATGTCACCAAATATACACATCGTAGACAGATGCCCAACCAAGAATAAATTGATAAAGCTTTTGTATATAACAAATCATACATGAGCCCTATCTCAGTCTCCACTAACATGAAGGCCTTGCAAAAATCAATCAAGCAATACCAACAATGTTCTATTTGTAAAACGATGCACCAATATGGATAGGAACTGGAAAACATCAGCAAAATAAGTACCTCTACGATGGTCATCCCTTTGAAGCAAATCGAATATATTTGTTTAAATGTTGCAGATTTGAGAGCCCATATTCTCTCACAATATTTGACAGCTCCCAATATATATGTAGGAATTACCAAATATGTAAGAGGATTATGGTTGTTCCAGGATTCAATAATAGCATAGAGTGCCACTCCTACCTGAATAACTAGATTGAGCAAATGTCTCAACCATAGCTTATTATCTTCTAAGGAGTAGGCAGTGATGGTGTCTGGTCCTCCAAGATGTAAATCAAGAATGGCACCCACAAGAAATGTAGTTGACGGTTTTGCAGTGGCTCCCCTTTCAACAATTCTCCTCTATTTCGGGCAAGAAGACCAAGTGAAAAATTGCCACTGCATCAGAAGAAACATATGCACACCAGAGTAAATCTTAAGTGAAACTGCTTCTGAAATTTTCCTTCGAGACCCAAAAATGAAAAGAATGATTTGTATTGACATGCTAAGTATGACACCTAATCGAACCTCCCACAGATACAAAAACTCGTAATTGTTTGCAAAAGCATATCTCTTTCTTTCTTTTTTTTTTCACTCAAACTTAAATTGTGTGTGTGTGTGTTATGTGGGAGAGATGTAATAATGCCTTAGGTTTATATAGACCAATAAAGCTGTGGAGAATATAAATCTTTTCTTAAATTTTAGTTTTAGTATTAATCTTTACCTTTGTTTTGAGTTAAAAGAATCTACTTTTGCATTTGTGTTTTAGAATGAAACCATGCTTATACTTTAGCCCTTTCATGGGGTAAAATATAAGAAACATTTTTGTCATCTTTAATCCATATAGTAATATTGAATTTTTCTATTCAGCCATATCTTTAACTAATTAAATCAAATTAACAAGACAAATGAGACAAGATTCATGTAGTCTCAATATGTACAAGCATATTACATTTATCAATTAAAAATAGTGTTATCAAAACAAGGCTAGGGGTTTGGTTCGAACATTTAGGATCAAGGATCAAACTAATGTCAATAAAAAGTAAAGATATAAGGGACATTTTAATTATTAAAGACAAATATATATGATATCACTAAATTAAATATATATTGGATCAAATTAATCAATTAGCTGTTTGACGCAGCGGAGGTACGAAAGGAAACTTATCGCAAGACATTGATTCGCGCACAAATACCCGGCTTGTGATCTTCAAATATCTATTGATTTTGAGAATACCTAGATATCTGGATTCAAAAGTCGAAATCTACACAAAGATAACGAGTTTTAGAATAGAGAGAACACTCTCAAGGAAATTTCATTAAAAAAAAAACAATCTATATCTCATATGCCATAAGGCTTACATATATATAGGTAAGCTTGAAAGTTGCCATAACCGAAAAAGGACTAAAACCTATTAATATAAATAGCATTTAAAAGGAAAAACTAAAATTGATATCGTATTAAAAGACATTAAATCTATGAAACTGACATCCTATTAAAAGACATTAAATCCTATTAAAAATCCTACTAAATGATACTAAAAATTATTCTTTAAAAATATTAAATGATATTCTAAAGGCATTGACCGCATTATTAATTACAAATTCGAAAAACCCAAAAGACATGTAAAGTACGCCGCTCCACACCGGCAGTATAACTAAAGGCTGGCGGCATAGGTTGCCGACATAGGATTTTCCTCTCTTCATCCTATGCTGCATCACTATTATATTCATATAAGACATATACCTTGAAAAACAAAGTATAAGATAATGATTATATTTTGTAAATTTATAGTATAGTATGAATATATATTTAAAATTTTAGTAAGTCTTTTTTTTTTTCCTTGAACTAGGCTAATCGAGTTATGCTCCAAGTCAATTTGGGTTATGCTAATCTAGGCCAAATGCATGGATTGACTTTGTAATGCCCTAAAATTTAATAAAGGCAATTGCCACCACATATAATGCTTTATGTATTATACTCTCAGGCTTCCTTTAAAAGAATTTTGTTTACGTTGAGCATTGCTAGCTAGTTTTAATTTCTGAAACCATTTAATTAGATTCTAGAGACAACTAGATTTATAACAAGAAAATAAACTAAATAAAAATGTTTCAAACTTCTATTCACACGAGTAGATCAACTTTCTCAAAAACAAAGCTTTATAAAAACTTATTATAGAGATATAGGCTCCACAAGACCCCTTTAAAGAAAATACAATTTCAAAGATAAATCCAACTCTTTATAAAAAAAACAAAAATAAACTAAAATATAACCATGGTCCTAACTTATTTCACACCTCCTCCCATAATCTTTAGAAATGCCCATAACCCGAGTCAACATCATCATCATCGTCATCATCATCATCATCATCATCATCATCATTAATCATCTTCAGCAACTCATCCCCATCAACATCAATAACAACAACACCATCATCATCATCAATATCAAATCATCACCATTGCTATAATACTTGGGAAAAGACAACAATAGTAATAATGAGCGAAGCCCAGTACACAGTAACACAATTACACACAAGGATACACGAGCTTAACTAAACGCAATGTAGCAACAACAATTTATTATCTTTAAATTAAATTAACAAATCAACACTAGACACTCACACTCAAAACAATCCTGAGACGGGGTCTTGAATAATAACAGCTGCTTAGGGGGTTAATATAGACAGCCCGAATATCGATATCCTCCACATAATGTTACAAGAAAATAGCTTTATCTATAGTTTACAACCGTTACACAACTTTACTCATCCCAATCCATAACATTATCTAGTTCAATCATACTCATAAAACATGAACCAGATCATATTACTTCTTCTGAGCCTAAGCAGACGTTGTACCGATACCGTTTGCCTCATTGGTTACCCACCAAGCCACTTACAAATGTCATTGCATCATGACGGAGGTAGCCTAAGGGCCTAACTACTGTGCCCCTCGGAACAAGGCTGTTGCTCCCTGAACTAGATTTAACGGTACATGCACAAACAACACTCATCAATTATTAAACTAAGTTTAAGTTTTAGTCCATTTAGGATGCCTATCTTAGCATACAACACCAAGTCACTGTGTACCTTTTATATGAAATCCAAACAAAGTCTCAGAAGCCCTTTCAGAAGAAATATTAGATATCCATATGTTTAAGAAAATTTAAACTCATATAAGAAATTAAATTAATAATTTATTTACATGAAACTTTTATTAAAATATATTGATCATACACTAATTAAGAACTCCACCATGGCTGCGAGATTCGTCCCACCAAGATACGAACAGTTTTTCATTGTCTATGAACGTATTTCTTTTCACTTTGGTTATAATATTTTATTACAATAACATCATCAAAACATTCATTTTCAAAAAAAAAAAAAAAACACTCTTTTGCCAAAGAAGCATACATTGGAAACAACATACTCCCTATATTATCTATAGTTTATTGTAACTCATTAACCAAAGCCAATTATTAGTTATTAAGCTTATTTTAAGTTAACTTAGCCAAATTGATTAGATTCAATCATTTAATTCCATTACTAAGCCAAGGTGATTAAACCTAATCAATCTAACTCATTTTAGCTCATTACAACTTATTAGGTCAAGTAGAACTTACGTTTATTAACTAAGTTCATTTTATATTTAACTTCTATATTTAACCCAATTATATATTAAATCTATAAATTCACTTAACTCATGCCTAATTATATAAATTAACTAATATAATATTTTAACTATTAATCATCTATTTCATTTTATCTTTCTTGTTTTATTTATTTTATTTTTGAACAGCACCAGAGAATAGACCACACACGTGATGGGGGCTGTGATCATCTTCACCCACCTCATCAACCCGTGATGAAGGCTATGATCACCAATACGGGCCTTGTCACGCCGTAACAAGGAAATAACGCCTCTTCTCTTGGCCATGATATAGGTTGTTTCCTTTAAAAATTTTTATCAGAGGAGATCACGCCCTTCGTAATGGTAATGATCTAAGCCGTGATGTTCATCACTTGCAAAACACGCTCGTTATCTTCCTTTACATTTTGATCAAAGGAGATCACACACGATCCCCTGATTTCCTTTTCCACACACATCACGGGCCATGTTACAGCCATAATAAACAGGGAAATCATGCTTCATTTTTTCTTTGTCTTTTACACAAACTTTTTATTACTTGTTTTCAACATTCATCGACAACAACAACTTGTTATTAGCATAGACATCCATAATCTTGTCTCATAAACACTTCTATATCATATCTAAATCATACTCCTTCATTTCATTTTATTAAACACTTAGCCTACACATTATGCATATTTTGGTTTTTAATAAATATGTTATATATCTTTTGTTTATCAAAATCATCTCAAGTTCTACATGCATTAAACTCTATTTCTACATTTATATGCGTAAATAACAACTTAAGCAAGGAAAATAACAAAACTTATTTTTTTAGACAAATCCAACTTCTTGATCTTTTCTACCACTACTTCTCCTAAGCTCTTGGAGTTGTTTCTTGCATGATTTCTATCATCTATCTTATTTCCTATCTTTGATTTCTTCTATAGTATTGTTAAATTTGAGATTTAGGGTTTAAATTTTAAGAAAGAAAAGAAAAGAGAAGAAGAGATGATGATGATGAAGGAAGAAACGTAAGTGAAAAGGGGAAAGCAGCAAACATAAAAGGAAAAAGGTAAAGATTTTTAGGATATTTTAGAATAAAGGTATTAGATTTAAAACTTTTAGATCAATATCTTTAATTTTGAAAATATTTAGGAAATAGTTTCTGAATCGATAGGTTAGAAATTAAGATCTTAAAATAAGAACTTAAATGATAAACTTACTTTAGATCAAATTGATACAAATTTGATCTGGGCTTAAGAACTGATAATTTTAGACAGACAAACAAATTCAAAACTTGTGAGGATTTATGAATTGGAATTTAGATTAAAGTTTAAGAATTTAGGAATCCACTAAACATTTTAAACAACATGTTTAGGGTTTAAGAATCAAAATCTCAAATTTCAACTTAAATATATTTACTAAATTAATTTCATTGATTTATCAAATCAAAATTCATTATCTATATTATTTGCATTAATTAAACTATATAATTCCAATTTCTAACTTAGATAAATGTTTGGGGTGTTTTAGACTTACTGTATGACAAGTCTCGATTGAACTGGATCTAACCAATCGGGTATGTGCTGCTCTAACAACATTAGTGTAAAAAGAGAGAGAAAATAAAGTCATAGGAAAAGTAATTTTACATGCCTTTAAACATTGATTATACACTTTACCATAATACATATATATATGATATATGAAAAAGGTAAAAATATATTTTATTTAACATCACAACAAATGTTTTAAAGTATCAATCATTCTTCCTTTTTTTTTTTTTTTTTTTTTGCAAGAGGATGTAATTATAATGTATGTAAATATAAAAAAAATAATATATATTAAATTATTTAGCACGGTATCTACTATATGGAAACATGAAGTTCAAAATATTTAGTAAATTCATAATTGTCTTTATGTAGGTTTAGTTTTAAACTACTATATAAAGAAAATGTATAATCGAATATATGTTTTGACTTGACAATATTGATAAAATTACTAAAGTTAGAACAAATTTTTGTTTCTTTTAAGTAATATTCCATATGAGCTATATAATAACTATCATGAAAAGAAAATAAAAAATTAAATAGAAACAGAAGCAAGGTGATACTAGTGATGAGCCAAACATTAATTAATTTAATATTAGAATTAATTATATGTATTGCTTATTATGTAATTATATCTTTAGATGCTACTAAGTGTTCTCAAAATTTAAGAAAACGGAGCAAAGTGATCTAAGTGGGGACTAGACTCAAGTCGAGCAATGAAGTCCAACTGTATTAAGATAAAGAATTCAAGGTTTGCTAAGAGCAACTTTATGAAGTTGGTTGGTATGAGAATTAAAGCTATGCAACTCCTTTATGAGTTACTTAACACATTATAAGAAAATTAACTTTTATAGATGGAAATTCTACAACGGAAAATTAGTAAAATAGCTTATATCTCTACAAATAGAATCAACAACGATGGCTTTTATGACAAAATTTTATATTTAGAGACATAAATTTTATCTTTCGAATTGCTTAACTTTGATGGGTTCCTTAGTCAAGCAACCCAAAAAGTAAGTTGCTTAGATTATTTTATTTTATTTACTTTTGATGTTTTATGTAGTGTGGGACCCATAAAATTTTAAAAAATCATGTTAAGTGACTTGAGAAGTAACTCATGGATAAAGTAGTAAGTTACTTAATAGGGAGAGTTTTAAGATGCTAATGTGACATGTTAAGTAGCTTTCTATGTAACTCACAGATAAAGATGATTTAAGTGTGACTAAGTGGGTTTGCAATAAAGTCTCTGGCCAACTTGTACTTTAGTAGGATTAGGTCAAACTTGAGAAGATTTATATCTAAATACACACATCAATAGTTAGTAAATATAATATTTTAGTTTGAGAAGTTGATAATATTCATTTAAGCTCACATGCAAAGTTATTAAACTTCAAATAATTCCATCTAAAGTTCGTACTAGATTTATAAAGGTCAATTTAGATTGTCGAATTTTTTTAGTATTGCATTTGTTTCATATCAGTATTTGTTACTTATTTGTATCATATTTATATCATATACGTATCGATTCCATTAGGTCATTTATGAGTAAAACTGTTACTTTTTATTGGCATTTGTTTCATGAAAAACATCTATTTGAAAATGATAAAAATATGATGCTAAAATGATTAGAGTGTTTGGATTATTGGATTTTTATCTGTATCATATCAGTATCTAATTCGTATCTATAAATTTTCTATATATATATATGTCATGTTAATAATCGTATCTATTTAGTCTGTTTATAAGTAAAACTGTCAATTTTTCATCTCCATCTATTTCTTAACAAACATATGCTTGAAAAAAAAAATATGATACCAAAATAACCAAAATATGATGAAACAATCATACCCGATCCATGAACTAATAAAGTAAAAATGAATATTTTTGAACTAACTAAAAAGATTCATCCCTAAATCTTTAAAAATTAAGAAATGTTTTATTTTCTAATTAATTAATAATAGGATAAATTGTAAATAAAAGTTTTAAATATTATTTTTGGAAAATTTTATGCCCATAGAGGTGATAACAAACCTATTCTATTAATTATTGGACGGTTTTATTCATAGCAACTGTAAACAAAATTCTTAATATCTTTTATATAATATTTTTTATAGTTTATTAAATGATAATATTATGGGGAGGTTGTAAAAATTCTCTATTGTTTTCAATATACTTAGCCCTCTTATCTTTTAAACTATATCTTGGACTTCTAAATCCTTAAAAATTATGAATTATGACCGTAATTAATTATTTTATCACTGATTTTATTTTTTTTTCAATTTTAATAAACTTCATTATTTTACTTAAAACCGCTCTTTTTTAAAATTTAAGTAAATCAATAAAATTTATCTGGTGTCTGATGATCCAGTTGCTATGCCTCCTTCCCTCCCCTCACCCCAAGCTAGGATGTTACTCCTACATCAATTGGAACCGAATTCTGGTAACTCTCTCTTTTACCATCGATTTCAATGAGAACTTATAATTAGTCTTATAATTCAGACAAATACATGAATTTAGATGAGTTAGGGTTTTGAACTCCGGAATTTGCAATGCGAAACGACAATATTTTAGTTTCTAGGTTTTGCAGTTCCTTTCGTTTGTTATGCCGTAATTGGTAAATATTTGGAAATCGTCAACAGTAGCCGCATTGCTAAATTGCAATAGTAGATGGTTAGAGATCGTAGGAGACGGCAATTGGATGGGTGGATGCTCTTGAAAGGCTCATCCGGTGCATAAAGTGCTCTAATTGATGCAGAGTATGGAGAAACGGAGTGAGGGGAATGTTATGATTGTGGTTTAGTGTAGGAATTCTATAGACATGAATTAGAGCGTTATGAATTTAGTAAAATTTGTTAGGTCATTAGGTTTTTCTTTTTCTTTTTTTTTTTCAATTACAATTGGAGAAGCGATTCGAAACTGATCTAGTCGCATTTAAGAGACAGTATTAATGCGTAGAGCATAAGCCACTAAAATATAAGACCATTGGCTAGGTCATTAGTTAATAGGTACAATTAGTTAAAGTATTAGTATGATTATTTAAGAAATTAGGGGTGATAAGAAATAGTATAAACAGTATACTCCAAAACGAAAATGCATTCACCCATTCATTGATAAATGATATTAATGAAAATTTCTTTAAGAATTCTTTAGGAGTTTCGTGCTTGGCTCAAAGTAGAAACAGTTTCATTATTTTCATTTATCCATGCAATTGAGCTATCATAGTTTATTTTAGTTAGACTTGACCAGCATGTCAACAAGGAGCTTATATGGTTGATGGATGCCTTTAGACATCGGCACGGGGGCGGTTCCGAACCGCGAACCGCCCCCGAACCCCCCGGTGGTTCCGTACCCAGGAACCTCCTCGTCGGGGACGTTATGAACTGTCAGGGACCCGCCGATCTTATGGTTCGTCCACACGGAACCAGTGGTTCCACCAGTTCCAACCTGTCATTAAAAAAAAAAAACACGCACACAGAACACGGAATGAATTTTTTTTTTTTTTTTTTTTGGGGGGGGGGGGGGGGCCAGTCTAAAAAAAAAAAATTTGTTCACGTGGAACCGGAACCATCAGAACCGGCAGTTCTGTGGAACCGTGAACGGTCCCGGCTCTAGCAGTTTCGGTTCGGGTCGGTTCCGGAACCATGCCGATGTCTAGATGCCTTAGTGAAAAGAAAGTTATTTTTCTAAACTCTAGTTCAATCCATGGACGTTTCTTAAGAGGGCTCACCAGGTGCATACAATGCACTTGGCTTGTGTAGGACAAAGGGGTGAGATGACGTGTGGGCAGGGAGTAGCGGAGAACACATATGTATGTAGTCTCACCACTTGCATCTTTGCAAAGAAGTTGTTTTGACACTTCCAAATTAGACTACAGGTCAACAGACATCTTTGGTTGATGGACATCTCTATGAGGAAGAAATTATTTTTCTAATTGGTGATATAATTTTATTGTATCTGAAAAATATTTCCATTAGATAAATATATTCTCCATTTTATACGTGGAAAACAATAATAGGTGAGTTAAATGCAGCAAAGTTGGGATGGATTATTATTTATGCCCTTTTTCATTTAAAATGAGCATGTTGGACTGCCAACTAATTTTGGCTAGCTAGGTAATTCACATTCATGATATTTGGACTCCATATTGGAGGTTTGATTCTTCCCCTTTGTGCCCACTTTGCTCTATCGAATATGCACATATTATTCTTCTAAAATTCTTGAGTAACAATTGTAGCTTTGTGCTAATTAAAAATTTCATATTCAGAATCAGCTTAGGGCTTTTACCCTCTCCTTACATGTTCTTATATCAGTAATAGCATGCTGTGGCACCAGGCTTTTTCCGTCTACTTCTTTTTCTACATGCTGACTGGAAGTTTCATTCATGATGTAGATTATATATCAATACATGTATTCACCACAACTGCCCTTGGCACATGCTCGATTGACATCCCAATTTCAGATGGAGAAGTCTCGTATGGAGCCTGGAGGTCTTGAAGCATTGCTTCTCCAGCTGATTGACAATCACAACCACATTGCTTGGTTAGTTTTTAAAGTGAATTGGGTTATTCCAATTAACTGCAAAGCTTTATAATTTTGATGGTTGTTTTCTGGTTTTGTTGAAGAAGATAAAGCAAAGAAAGATGTTATTAAGAGTGTGGTGCATGTCTTAGATCTGCTGGTGGATTCTGTGAATGGAGGGGTGGAAGAGGCCTTTATCAATGAGAAGCGAATCAAGTTAGAGATTAGAGGATTAGCTGCTACCATCACCAGATTCATGAAGCAGACAGATCAATGGCTTGTAGCTTCACATGCTATAAATAGATAAAGGTATTGTCGCATGTCAATAACACTAATAAATCCTTACATGCTTATGCAATTAAATCTAGCATATAATTGACCTTGTATATCTGTTGAAATAGAATGGGTGTTTTTGCTATCTACTCTGTTTTATCTTCTAACTCATTCAAATCTTATTTTGAGACATATTTAGTACCTTTTGGTTTTTTCTTCAAAATTTTTGGCATCTCATAAAGCATTTTTGAAGCGATTTCATTTTAGATGTCTTTCTTAAGATTTAATGGAAACCTCAAACAGTTGCTGTTTCCAGCTCCACTCAGTTGTTCTTTTTAGACAATTTGCAAAATGTAGAATTGAGTAATGGACCCAAATATTTTAGGGGTGGATAATATTGTATTGGATTTTTGTTACTAAATCTTAGCTTTTTACATCCATTTAGTCTTTCAAAAGTTGGTGTATGTTCAGCAATCTCATTATTCTGCTTCAAGTAAGATGTGCTTATGTAGAGTTTCTCTTCAAGAAATTGGAGACTTTGAAATTGGATGAAGATCATGGATTTTGATTGTTCGAATGTTAGTGCAGCTATTTACAATATACATTAAGAATGATGAAGCTCAGTTAGCCAGAACCACCACCATTTCCAACAAGTCCCTGCCTCTTGTTAGGAACATTTTTTCATGATATGTTTCATTGTGAATATCATTGCTAATTGGAAATATGTTTTAAAAGAAACAAAATGCAGTACATATGCACCATATTGAATACTTTTTTTAAATTTTTATATTATTTTAATTTTGTACAAGTATGACATGCCTAATTATAGTATGATTATTAGTATGTCAAATAAAGAAGAGTTTTAGAGGCTCCTCTGATATGCCTAATTATAATATACTTGTGGATGTTGAGATTAGTTGAGTTCAATAATTGTTTGTTTTATGTGTCATATATACCAAGTTAAGGATATGTGTTATTAGAAAATTTAAATATTACTATAATGATAAAAGATGCTACTAACATTCCTTGCATTACCCCTATGAGGTAAGGTATCAAATATGGCATCATTTTTAACACTCAAAGTGTATATATTCTTTTATAAATTATAGGTAAGATAAGTACAAATACTAAAACTAAAATTTGAGGAAAAGAATATAATGTATATTCTCCATCGACATATTTATCATTGTATAAAACCCCAAGTAGTATTACATCTCTTCCACAAAACAATAAACTACTAAAACTTAAAAACCTTTGCAGAGTTCTTTATTAGTCTGGTACCTTCTTCCTTTCTTTCTTTCTTTTCTTTTTCTTTATAGCAACAATGCTCAGTCTTATTTTGATTATCCTAGCTTAGTTATATGGTTGTTTCACTGTTACATTCTAATATGGACCATATTTCAATTGATACCTAAAGAAGTCTTCTGCACAACTTCATTATGAAACAACATTAACTTGATCTAATACATCTAACTGTTAAACAAGACTGATCCATTCATCACGATGTATTAAAATGAGGTATCTTCTAAATCTTTCTATTTTTAAAGTTAAGCAAACATGGTTTCTTCCTATGTGTTCTTTGGCTTTAGGTGTGCTCTTTAGATTTGTCTGGACTAAATGTTGCAGAAACTTTAGTAGGACATCATATTGCCACATTTTTGTTGTTCCACTGTGTTTCTTTTGCTTTCTATAGTAATTCAACGTTTAATGGTGCTTTTTTAATTTTGCTACATCCATTAGGCTCTGGTAAAAGAAAATCCAAACCAAATGGTGGTAGAATTTTATTTGTAGACGTCAACATGGGTTAAATGATAAATATAAGAGTTCACACTGTATATACAAGATTAATCTTTCTAATTAGATTGATGTTGGAGTCAACGAGGAGGAGTTCTTCAGTTCATATCCTTACAGTTGTTTCATCTCATTTAATTGATCAGCTTACTTGATGGTTTCAGTTAAAGCTTGGCCAATAAGTAAGGAGAGTGTTAATTAATAAATATAGTAGTCCATACTATTGCTACAACTTTAAACTTTTAGATTGTTGATGAGCTAACCTTAACATCATAGATTTGTGAAACCTATAAGCTCCAACTAAGCTGATGAATATAAAGTAACTGAAGTAATTGACATAATTATGTCTGATCAGTTGCTGTTTAGTTGTTTATTTCTATATTTTGGAATATATTCAGCACTGATTGGCAGGCTTTGAAATCTTCAGTTAGAACCTGAGGGCAGATTTATATTCTCTACCACTAGGGATGAAATCCTGTATGAAGTTGACCTTGAATTGCTTGATAAGATCAATGTCAAGGTTCAGAAAAACATATGATGTTGGTACGTGTGTTAGTAACTAGGAATGGTGTATGTTCCTCAGGAGAGCAAATAATGTTGGCGTGAGAAGCATAACATGCATGATAAAAAAGCAGAGAAGAAATGGTGGGATAGGTTGATTAAATTGGAAGGGAAGCCTCCTGTCTTTCTGAAAGTTGAGTGGGACGAGGGGTCGATGAAGAAGATGAGAATGGTAGGCTATCTGTTCTCTCTATTTTCACTTGCTTTGCTGTTCTCAATTGAAAATGGTCTTATATCTGCATCTATCTGGGACAACAGAACAAGCAAAGAGGGATGTTGCGGACAAGAAACTTGCGGTAATAAGAAAATTTTGGTGACTTCTTTCTATATGCATACGTGTTTTTGTCTCAATTCTGCCTGTTTGTTTTACAGAAAGTGTCATCTAGACTTTGTTCTATATTTTTTACATTCAAAGTTTTCAAAATTTCAAAATATTTATCACATAATCTCAAGAGATTGTGTCTACTTACGCTTTTTAGTGGTAAGTCATTGTAGAAGGTAAAGGTGCCAGCCAATGGCCATGGTGATGGTTAACCATATGTCTAGGAAAAAGTGGAAAACAGTTTTTCTTTTCTTAAAAAATAGAAGCCAGATTTGTATTTTCTATGCTTGTTAACCATCTCCACTGAAGCCAACCACTGTAATTATCTTCTACAACCCCTTGGTAAAAGCCACTGATGTATGTAACCTCGTAAGAGATTACAATTGATTAGTGTAACACAAAATTCTAAGTGAATTCCATGAAACAAGCAACTATAAAAACTTCCGAGGTGAGCATTCATTTAACAAGTACAGTTTTTACTTATCTTCCCTCAAGTTAAGTGATTGTGCGTATTTAGTTGAAAGACATACTTATAGGAGTAGAGCTCTCTAGGACCATTGAAAACATGATTATGCTGGACTTCAAGCTTAGAACTCAAACTCCTACGAGACACCTAATAAGCCATCCTCTAACTGTGGTAGATTTACTTATCTGATCAGGATTATGTTGACATATGCACGTTGGAGGAATAAAATCTAGTTTTCATATATGAATTTGCAAACGTTTAACTTTGGTAAATTAACTTGCAGAATAAACCAAAACGAAGAAGCACAAGACAGGAAAGAACTCCTTGAACAGGTGGCTGGAAAAGCTAAGGATGGATTGTCTGGGAAAGTTTTAGAAGTGGGAAGATGCAAAAAAGGTGTGTATATATTGTTTGATGTGTGTTTTGTGTATATTGAATCACTGGTGTAAATTTCAATTTGTTTGGATTATGACTTGAGTTTGTTCTTGATTTGGTTTACCTTTTTTTTTTAATGAAATAAACATCAAGTCCAATCGATGTCTCATTTAAAACCACAATTAATTTATATTGACTATATTGCTTGATCATGAATACTAATAATCTGGACTAACTTGGAAAATATTAGCTTTGATAAAATTCATTCATCTTAAAACCTATGACATTAATATACAATTTTCCACTCGACTCCTTTTTTTTTTTCCGTTTCTGTTTTTGTTTTTAAAAAATCTTTTTGGATTTTTTTTTTCTAATTCGTCATATTTTTTTCCTTTTCCATATGAAAAGCAAGGGTTAAGGAGGAAAATTTTTTAATAAAAATTTACATAAATACAACGATGTTAAAAATAATCCAAAAACCAAACATGCTAAACTGGTTTCTTCAAGAAATAGGTTTAAATTACATTAAACTTGGCTCTTAAAAAAAAAAAAACTTTAGTGCAATTATATTCAATTCGACACACCTTTTACTTAGTAGTTCACATATTTGCCAAATTTGGATTTTATTTTAAATATTATTGATGTTTTATGTGAAGTAAATATATATATGTATACATATACAAACACACGAGCAATCCTTACCTCTAAATGTATCAAATCATAACAAATTGAAATAATAAGTGACATGCATGTGCCATTAAAACTGCAACATGGGTAATGAACTCCACCACGCCTAAGTTGCTGTACATGTTCTATTTTTATGCTGGCTCGCAGCTTACACAAGCAGATGGACCCATACTTTACTGATCATCACCATTTACTACCTGGGAAACTGTTATAATCATTTACCAGCACCATGTATTCGCACAACCAATCTCCTAGCATGGTCGCCTGTCTCGCTAGATCCTCTATTTTAATCCACTTTTTTTAGTTTTCCTTATTTCGATGATCCATCATTTCCCTGTCTTGATTGGGAACTGATCACAGGCATCTTCTATGGTCATAATATTATGATGTTGAAGATAATGATCTAAAAGCATCGCTAGGTGCTCGTATGTTTGTTTGTAATTTCCTAGATGTAGCATATTCTCTCAACACTGTACAAGGTACAATAAATAGTTGAAAAGGTGTCTGCTAGTTTTGTAATAGGGACCAACTCTTTCTCTAACAAGGACCTGCTCTTTTTACTCTTATGGAATAATACTAAATCGAGTAGCAATGTGCCACTCAAAATAAGGTCTTACAAAATTCACCAATGACTAAGCTCTCCTTGAATTATCGCAAAGTCGTCAATGATACAACACTGTTCCACACATCCATGGACGAATTCCTGGAAAGCTTTGATACATAAACTCAGAAATGCCATTGACGAAAATTACTACTACAAACATAGATTGCCATGAAAACCTATTCTTTCATGCCATCAGCATCACCTTCACGGAAATGGTATAAACTCTTTCTTCCATTGTAGAGGCAATAAAGGGAGAGGAGAAACTTTCCAGATTGTCAGTGGGATTATGACTTTTAAGCATGCTTATTCTTCATCTTCTTGACCTTTCTGATCATCAAACAATGCTCTACTAGATGTACAAATAATTTAGAATAGAAATTTCCCAAGGGCATAGAGATTTTTGCATCTATCCAGCCATATTAATGTCCAATTTGAGAAATAAACCAAAATAACTACATATATCTACAATAACCGCCCCCATCATTAACAAATATGTAATCAAAACATCCGATAGTGGATAATGGTTAGACCTCATTTGTTTGTGTTTGATGGACAAGGAAAAGCAATGTTGTAATGGAATGAAACCAAATACACACAACATCAAATGCCTCATGTAGAATTGAGATAATTGCCTTCTTATATAAACAAATCATACATGAGTCTTAGCTCCACTTGGTTGTAGTAGTGCCATCTTATAACATGCATGTGCCAAGTAGTGATGAAACTATACAAAAGTGCAAGCGATGCCCAAAATCCTTTAACTCTATCCGATGAATTTTGGTCATTGAGCAAAATGGAAATGGGATTAAAACTATAAATATTATTATCACTTTGTTTATGCTTGACTCATAGCTGAGTGATAAGGCCTAACGGGTTTGGTTCTATTTATGAGAGGTCTTGGGGGGATTCGACTTGGTAAGCTTGAAATATGAATTAGTTGGATCGATCCATCTTGTTCAAATTTTTTTAGGTAGGCGCATGCACATAAAAGGATGGCCAATGACCTTAGCCCATGAAGAGCTCATTCAAGAGTAGCATGAATTGAGCTTGCTCGCATGTCATCCATTAATCACTGAGATGATATGACAATTGTCATCCATGCCAAGTGCTTATAAATATTTGGTCTCTCCTCCTCATTTCCAACTTTTCGAAGAGAGAGAGAGAGAGAGAGAGAAGACTAATAACATTCCATAAAGGAGAATCATTTCACAAGATTAAACAAGACAACTTAAGTGATTTCTACTTCAACTATTTAAGAATTGTAAGATTAATGTGCAAGGTCTACTCGAAGCTTCCTTGCTTGTCACTTATGTATTTGAGATACTGAGACTATTCGTTTCTCCTTTCGTTCATTCTCACAACTCATCCTCTAATTAAGTGTTATTTCATCGGCATCACTTTGAAGTTATGTACAAGGCATGAAATCCACATGACACCTGCATAATTACCTTAGGAAGAACCTCATCTACAGATGTCAACATGGATAGAAACAAATAAACTTCATTTATACAAGTACCTTTCTTAATAATTGTCCACATATTTATACATTATATTTTTGTAGATTTGAGAGGCTAATGGGATGCAGTGTACAATGTGAAAAGTATCACAATTCCATTTGTTAAAGACAGACTATTCTCATTTTTTATTGAACAGACCATGTTAATCTGTTATCGATTCTATAGAAATCATGATGAATTGGTACTTAAGTATGTTTATGTGTTATTTCAAGCTTGAGGAAGTATTAAGGAAAATACAAACAAGTTTAGAGAAGATTTATGTACATTTGGAATCGAAGAACAAAATAGGCCAACCAAACAGGGTTTATACTGCCGACCTACACTCAACACGAGCAAATTTTGGAAGCAGCAAAGCTAGCTTGGGAACAGAGCTCATCAGCCTTAGAAATTCATCTGTACACGGCTCTTTGAAGTTCAACGTCGCCAACGTTTGGATGGCATAAACCATGCACAAAATCAAAAACTTTAAACACCAACAACTATGCTGCCAGCCTTCATTGCAGAATTCATAGCATTCAATATTTAACAACCTACTCCGGCCACTGGGAGACATAGGCCGCCGGTGTTTAGCTAGCCTTGATGTCCACAGTAGCAAAAACTTTAAAGCCGCCTCCAATGCTGCCTTCAACGCTCTTATGTGGTCTTTTAAGAAAATTGGTCAAGATCAACATATGCCGACTAAATCAAATTCAAAGCCACCAGTGTAGACACCAGCATAGAACCAAAGTGACAATATAAACAAGAAAGCCGACAACTTTCGTCTCGAATTTAAATTTATATTGAACACCAGATATGTATGCCGTTGGCATACATGGTGTAATTACTAGGGTTGTTGTGACTGATGAATTGCAGATTTTGTTCTATAAGTTTGTGTTGAACAAATCTTGTTTCATTCATTCCTTAGACTTTTAAAAACCCAAGAGAAAGAGAGAGGACTGCATGGAGTTGAGTAGCTAAGTCCTAATTTTCTAGTCAAAGGATTGTTGCAAATTCGGTTCTACAAAGATTGAGATCTAATTGATTTGTTTTGTTCTGATTTTTATTTTGGATATTTATATATCTTTTGCTTGTTTTTTCGTTGCCATCTTGTTTGATTGATGCAAATTGAATCCATTTGTTCAATTAGCAAAATGATAAACTACCAATTAGAATATGAAATTTGGTTATTCTAATATTTGTGGTACAATAACATGATCGATTATGAAATAGATGATTGATTTGTGTTACGAGAATATAAAATATGGTCTAAATATGATCATGCTTTTGATTTGTTGGCATGAATTGGTAATCTTTCTTGTTCTTTATGCTATTGATAAATTAAACCCTAAGAGCTTGTTTAGCTGATTATCAATAAGGAAAATATTCAAAGAGCTTGTTTTGGTTATCCAAAACGTAAGGAGAGAGAGGTTGTTAACAACTATAACCAATTTATTCAAGATAAAGAAAATAAATATTTGCATCAATGATCAATCCTGTGAATTGAACTGTGATAATACCTTTGATTAGGAACACTTTGATATTGAATCACTCTTTGAATCTCATTATTGCTTTTGATATAATTATTTTTCTTATTTTCTTTGATTTCACAAAAACCCCCTCTTCTCTTCTTCATCTAATTCTCAAATAGAAATATGTAATCAAAACATCCGATAGTGGATAATGGTTAGACCTCATTTGTTTGTGTTTGATGACAAAGGAAAGCAATGTTGCAATGGATGAAACCAAATACACACACATAGACAAATGCTCATGTAGAATAGATTAATAATGCCTTCTTATATAACAAATCATACATGAGTCTTAGCTCCCACTTGGTTGTAGTAGTGCCATCTTATAACATGCATGTGCCGAGTAGTGATGAAACTATACAAAAGTGCAAGCGATGCCCAAAATCCTTCTAACTCTATCAAGAGAATTTTGGTCATTGAGCAAAATGGAAATGGGATTAAAACTATAAATAATTATTATCACTTTGTTTATGCTTGACTCATAAGCTGAGTGATAAGGCCTAACGGGTTTGGTTCTATTTATTGAGATGTCTTGGGGGGATTCGACTTGGTAAGCTTGAAATAGGAATAGTTGGATCGATCCATCTTGTTCAACTTTTTTTAGGTAGGCGCATGCACATAAAAGGATGGCCAATGACCTTAGCCCATGAAGAGCTCATTCAAGAGTAGCATGAATTGAGCTTGCTCCATGTCATCCATTAATCACTGAGATGATATGACAATTGTCATCCATGCCAAGTGCTTATAAATATTTGGTCTCTCCTCCTCATTTCCAACTTTTCGAGAGAGAGAGAGAGAGAGAAGACTAATAACATTCCATAAAGGAGAATCATTTCACAAAGATTAAACAAGACAACTTAAGTGATTTCTACTTCAACTATTTAAGAATTGTAAGATTAATGTGCAAGGTCTACTCGAAGCTTCCTTGCTTGTCACTTATGTATTTGAGATACTGAGACTATTCGTTTCTCCTTTCGTATCATTCTCACCAACTCATCCTCTAATTAAGTGTTATTTCATCGGCATCACTTTGAAGTTATGTACAAGGCATGAAAATCCACATGACACCTGCATAATTACCTTAGGAAGAACTCACATCTACAGATGTCACATGGATAGAAACAAATAAACTTCATTTATACAAGTACCTTTCTTAATAATTGTCCACAATATTTATACATTATATTTTTGAGATTTGAGAGGCTATATGATGCAGTGTACAATGTGAAAAGTATCACAATTCCATTTTGTTAAAGACAGACTATACCATTTTTTTATTGAACAGACCCATGTTAATCTGTTATCGATCTATAGAAATCATGATGAATTGGTACTTAAGTATGTTTATGTGTTATTTCAATCGAAGGAAGTATTAAGGAAAATACAAACAAGTTTAGAGAAGATTTATGTACATTTGGAATCGAAGAACAAAATAGGCCAACCAAAACAGGGTTATACTGCCGACCTACACTCAACAACGAGCAAATTTGGAAGCAGCAAAGCTAAGCTTGGGAACAGAGCTCATCAGCCTTAGAAATTCTCTGTACAACCGCTCTTTGAAGTTCAACGTCGCCAACGTTTGGATGGCATAAACCATCACAAAATCAAAACTTTAAACACGCAACAACTATCTGCCGCCAGCCTTCATTGCAGAATTCACCAGCGTTCATATTTAACAACCTACTCCGGCCACTGGGAGACATAGGCCGCCGGTGTTTAGCTAGCCTTGCATGTCCACAGTAGCAAAAACTTTAAAGCCGCCTCCAATGCTGCCTTCAACGCTCTTATGTGGTCTTTTAAGAAAATTGGTCAAGATCAACATATGCCGACTAAATCAAATTCAAAGCCACCAGTGTAGACACCAGCATAGAACCAAAGGTGACAATATAAACAAGAAAGCCGACAACATTCTCGTCTCGAATTTAAATTTATATTGAACACCAGATATGTATGCCGTTGGCATACATGGTGTAATTACTAGGGTATGTTGTGACTGATGAAATTGCAGATTTTGTTCTATAAGTTTGTGTTGAACAAATCTTGTTTCATTCATTCCTTAGACTTTTAAAAACCCAAGAGAAAGAGAGAGGACTGCATGGAGATGAGTAGCTAAGTCCTAATTTTCTAGTCAAAGGATTGTTGCAAATTCGGTTCTACAAAGATTGTGAGATCTAATTGATTTGTTTTGTTCTGATTTTTATTTTGGATATTTATATATCTTTTGCTTGTTTTTTCGTTGCCATCTTGTTTGATTGATGCAAATTAGAATCCATTTGTTCAATTAGCAAAATGATAAACTACCAATTAGAATATGAAATTTGGTTATTCTAATATTTGTGGTACAATAACATGATCGATTATGAAATAGATGATTGATTTGTGTTACGAGAATATAAAATATGGTCTAAATAGATCATGCTTTTGATTTGTTGGCATGAATTGGTAATCTTTCTTGTTCTTTATGCTATTGATAAATTAAACCCTAAGAGCTTGTTTAAGGCTGCTTAATCAATAAGGAAAATATTCAAAGAGCTTGTTTTGGTTATCCAAAACGTAAGGAGAGAGAGGTTGTTAACAACTATAACCAATTTATTCAAGATAAAGAAAATAAATATTTGCATCAATGATCAATCCTGTGAATTGAACTGTGATAATACCTTTGATTAGGAACACTTTGATATTGAATCACTCTTTGAATCTCATTATTTGCTTTTGATATAATTATTTTTCTTATTTTCTTTGATTTCACAAAACCCCCCTCTTCTCTTCTTCATCTAATTCTCAAATAGAAATATGTAATCAAAACATCCGATAGTGGATAATGGTTAGACCTCATTTGTTTGTGTTTGATGACAAAGGAAAGCAATGTTGCAATGGATGAAACCAAATACACACAACATAGACAAATGCCTCATGTAGAATAGATTAATAATGCCTTCTTATATAACAAATCATACATGAGTCTTAGCTCCCACTTGGTTGTAGTAGTGCCATCTTATAACATGCATGTGCCGAGTAGTGATGAAACTATACAAAAGTGCAAGCGATGCCCAAAATCCTTTAACTCTATCCAAAGAATTTTGGTCATTGAGCAAAATGGAAATGGGATTAAAACTATAAATAATTATTATCACTTTGTTTATGCTTAACTCATAAGCTGAGTGATAAGGCCTAACGGGTTTGGTTCTATTTATTGAGATGTCTTGGGGGGATTCGACTTGTAAGCTTGAAATAGAATAGTTGGATCGATCCATCTTGTTCAACTTTTTTTAGGTAGGCGCATGCACATAAAAGGATGGCCAATGACCTTAGCCCATGAAGAGCTCATTCAAGAGTAGCATGAATTGAGCTTGCTCCATGTCATCCATTAATCACTGAGATGATATGACAATTGTCATCCATGCTAAGTGCTTATAAATATTTGGTCTCTCCTCCTCATTTCCAACTTTTGGAGAGAGAGAGAGAGAGAAGACCAATAACATTCCATAAAGGAGAATCCTTTCACAAAGATTAAACAAGACAACTTAAGTGATTTCTACTTCAACTATTTAAGAATTGTAAGATTAATGTGCAAGGTCTACTCAAAGCTTCCTTGCTTGTCACTTATGTATTTGAGATACTGAGACTATTTGTTTCTCCTTTCGTATCATTCTCACCAACTCATCCTCTAATTAAGTGTTATTTCATCGGCATCACTTTGAAGTTATGTACAAGGCATGAAATCCACATGACACCTGCATAATTACCTTAGGAAGAACCTCACATCTACAGATGTCAACATGGATAGAAACAAATAAACTTCATTTATACAAGTACCTTTCTTAATAATTGTCCACATATTTATACATTATATTTTTGTAGATTTGAGAGGCTATATGGATGCAGTGTACAATGTGAAAAGTATCACAATTCCATTTTGTTAAAGACAGACTATACTCAATTTTTATTGAACAGACCATGTTAATTTGTTATCGATTCTATAGAAATCATGATGAATTGGTACTTAAGTATGTTTATGTGTTATTTCAAGTCTTGAAGGAAGTATTAAGGAAAATACAAACAAGTTTAGAGAAGATTTATGTACATTTGGAATCGAAGGAACAAAATAGGCCAACCAAAACAGGGTTTATACTGCCGACCTACACTCAACACGAGCAAATTTTGGAAGCAGCAAAGCTAGCTTGGGAACAGAGCTCATCAGCCTTAGAAATTCATCTGTACACCGGCTCTTTGAAGTTCAACGTCGCCAACGTTTGGATGGCATAAACCATGCACAAAATCAAAAACTTTAAACACCAACAACTATGCTGCCAGCCTTCATTGCAGAATTCACCAGCGTTCAATATTTAACAACCTACTCTGGCCACTGGGAGACATAGGCCGCCGGTGTTTAGCTAGCCTTGCATGTCCACAGTAGCAAAAACTTTAAAGCCGCCTCCAATGCTGCCTTCAACGCTCCTATGTGGTCTTTTAAGAAAATTGGTCAAGATCAACATATGCCGACTAAATCAAATTCAAAGCCACCAGTGTAGACACCAGCATAGAACCAAAGGTGACAATATAAACAAGAAAGCCGACAACATTCTCGTCTCAAATTTAAATTTATATTGAACACCAGATATGTATGCCATTGGCATACATGGTGTAATTACTGGGGTATGTTGTGACTGATGAAATTGTAGATTTTGTTCTATCAATTTGTGTTGAACAAATCTTGTTTCATTCATTCCTTAGACTTTTAAAAACCCGAGAGAACGAGAGAGGATTGCATGGAGATGAGTAGCTAAGTCCTAATTTTCTAGCTAAAGGATTGTTGCAAATTCGGTTCTACAAAGATTGTGAGATCTAATTGATTTGTTTTGTTCTGATTTTTATTTTGGATATTTATATATCTTTTGCTTGTTTTTTCATTGCCATCTTGTTTGATTGATGCAAATTAGAATCCATTTGTTCAATTAGCAAAATGATAAACTACCAATTAGAATATGAAATTTGGTTATTCTAATATTTGTGGTACAATAACATGATCGATTATGAAATAGATGATTGATTTGTGTTACGAGAATATAAAATATGGTCTAAATAGATCATGCTTTTGATTTGTTGGCATGAATTGGTAATCTTTCTTGTTCTTTATGCTATTGATAGATTAAACCCTAAGAGCTTGTTTAAGGCTGCTTAATCAATAAGGAAAATATTCAAAGAGCTTGTTTTGGTTATCCAAAACGTAAGGAGAGAGAGGTTGTTAACAACTATAACCAATTTATTCAAGATAAAGAAAATAAATATTTGCATCAATGATCAATCCTGTGAATTGAACTGTGATAATACCTTTGATTAGGAACACTTTGATATTGAATCACTCTTTGAATCTCATTATTTGCTTTTGATATAATTATTTTTCTTATTTTCTTTGATTTCACAAACCCCCTTCTCTTCTTCATCTAATTCTCAAATAGAAATAAATTTTATTAATCTCTATGAATTGACCTACTCACTATTATACACAAATCTTTTAGAATAGGAATATATATTTGTTGGATTATACACTACCAAATTTTCGGTGCCGTTGGAGGGGATTGGTGTCAAAATAAATTTATTTCTATTCTTTTATGGCTCATTCTTCTCATACAGGTGAACTCCAATTTGATCTCGAAATTGAGTAGCTATCAAGCAATTACGAAGAGAAACCAAATTGCATGCAAAAGATGCCACTACATCTTCATCTCCTGATTGAACCTAGCATTGGATTTAGTTGATTTATCCAATGAGTCTGAAAAGGAAGAAAAGGAAGAAGAACAAATGGAAAATCAAGAGAGAACCTTGAGGGAATTGGCTGCACTGGATTTGACTCAGCAATTGTTGTGTATTCAATATTCATAAAATTTTCAAAAAATTTTAAGGTCCCTATTGTATTCTTAAGAAACTTTGTTTGTAGCCTACGAATTGTAGTTGCCTTATAATGTTCGGATTCATAACGTTTTCCATGTGTCTAACCTTAAGAAGGCTTATGGTGTTTCTTATCCCACTTTAGAGCTATCTTCTATTGCAATTGATAATCACCCAGTGTTACAACTATTGTCAATCGTGGGTTCCATAGTTATTTGTCAACAAGGCCAACAGATCAAGTAAATTTTGTTCCAATGGTTAAGGTTACAACCAGAGGATATTGGAAGATTGACACATTTCAACAGTATATCCAATTTAAACCTTGCAGACAATATTGTTTTTATGGAGGTGGAGACATCTGTTACATCCAAAGATCAAAGAATATAGAAAACAACCTGGATGGTTAAAGGACTTTATTGGTTAAAGTAGTTCAACTAATAAGTAGTTGAAACAACAAATTAATAGTTACATAACATAAATGAGTAGATCCATTAGGTTCTTACTTATACGTGCAATGAGTTTAAATAAAGAAGAAAGAGGTGTCCTTGTGACTCAGGAGTTTGGTAGACTTAAATACACTAACAATAGCATCTCCTAAACAATCACGAGAGAATGATTAATGAGAACTTGAGAGAAAACGAAATAAAGTTAGGGTTAGAGTTTGTTCATCACCTTAGCAAGAAGAGGCAATAAGGAAAGAGTGAATAGAGATAGAAAGAGAGTTTATATACTAGCTTGAATTGGGTCGAAAGTTAATCAGGGTCCATCACTTACCTTAATAGAGATATGTTAATATAAAAGAAATTAAAAGGAGAAAAATTATTCTATTTAAATAATAAATAAAGTTCAATTCTACTTAAAAGAATAATAATATAAAGTAAGGAAATATCTAGTTTTCGGTTTATGAAATTTATTGGCTCTGTTTGAATTATTGGATTTTTATTTATATCGTATTTGTATTCAATCTGCATCTATAACTTATCTATACCATATCTTTATTATATCTATATCGTATCTATTTTTTGGCCATCTACTGAAAAACGATAAAAATATAATGTTAAAATGACAACAATAATATTCATTCAAGTTCACATGCAAAGCTATTAAACTTTAAATAATTCGATGCAAAGTTATAATAAGTATAATGTTTGAATTGCCGAATTAAAAATAAGTCTTTTTTGACAAAACTAAAAAGATTAATCCCTAAATCTTAAAAAAAATGAGGAATGTTTTATTTCACCAATTATTTAATATTAGGATTGATAGTAAACAGACTTTTTATATATTGCTTTAAATATACTCGGCCGTCTCACTTTTTAAATTGTATCTTAGACTTCGAAATCTTAAAAAATTATGCACCTTGACTCTGATTAAGTATTTTATTGTTGATTTTAAATATTGTTTTTTCAAATTTAATAAATTTTATATTTTTTTATTTAAAATCACTCAATTAAATCATATAAAATTTTTTACCACAGTCAACTCGCCCGCCTCTTCCCGGCAAACCTCACCACGACACCACCTCTCCCTCCCTCTCTCTCTCTCTCTCTCTCTTCCTCCCCGCCACCAGATACGACGTTGCTGCTCTATCAATCAACCACGTCACATCATTGAAACCGAATTCTGGTAAGTCTCTTTTACTATCGCTTTCATTGAGAAGTTATAATTACTTCTATAATCAAGAGCAAATACATAAATTTAAACGAGTTAGGGTTTCGAACTCCGGAATCTGCAATGCGGAAACCACAGTATATTCAGTTTCTAGGTTTCGCAGTTCTTTTCCTTTTTTTTAGTATAACGTAGTGCTGCAATTGGTAAATATTTGGGAATCGTCTGAACGGTTGCTGAATTTCTAAATAGCGATAGCGGATGGTTAGAGATGGTAGGAGACGGGCAATTGGATTGATGGATGCTCTACAAAGGGCTCGTCCGGTGCATAAAGTGCTCTGATTGATGCCGAGTAAGGAGAAAGGGAGTGAGGGAAATGTTATGATTATGGTTTAGTTTGGGAATTCTATGAAAGTAGCTAGAGCATTATGGATTTAGTAAAATTGGTTTAAGTCATTTGTGCTTGTGTGTGTGTGTGTGTGTGTTTTTTTTTTTTTTCCTTATTCCCCCATTACAACTGGAGGAGTGATTTGAAACTGGCCATTGGCTAGGTCATTAGTTAATATGTGCAATAAGTTACGATTTGTATGATTAGTTAAGAAACCAGTGGTTATAGGAAGTAGTATAAATATCAAATATATATTTTAAAAGAAAAAATGTATTCATCCATTCAGTTGAGAAACGAAATTAATGAAGATTTCTTTAAGAATTCTTTAGGAATTTCATTTTTGGTTCAAAATAAAGACAGTTCCATTATTTTCATTAATCCCTGAAATTGAGCTATGTGAGATCTTGTTAGGGCATTAGATTATACTCAGTAATGCTATTAGACGCAATCTACATGTCAACCAAGGAGTAGATGGGTTGATGGATGCCTTAGTGAAAAGAAAATGATTTCTCTAAACTATAATTTGATCCATGGATGTTTCTCAAGACTTCATGAACCTAGCTTGTGTAGGACAAAGGAGGGGATGACATGTGGGCAGGGAGTAGCAGAGAACACCTATGCATTCAGTTTTACCCCTTATATCTTTGCAAAGATGCTATTTCGACACTTCCAAATAGGACCTACAGGATGATGAAGGAGTATCTTTGGTTGATGGATGTCTCTATGAGGAGGAAATCATTTTTCTAATCTGTGATATAATTTTATACATCTGACAAATATTTCCTTTAGATGAACGTATTTTCCTTTTTTATACATGGGAAACATTTTTAGGCAAGATAAATGCAGCACAATTGGGATGGGTTATTACTTATCCCCTTTTTCATTTAAACTGGATTTGTTAAAGTATCAACTGATTTTGTCTAGCAAGGAAATTCACATTCCTGGTTATTGGATTCCATATTAGAGGTCTGTTTCTTTCCCATGTGCGACTGTGCCCTATTCAATATGCCCAAATCATTCTTCCAAAATTCCTTTGAGCAACAAATGTAACTTTGTGCTAATGAGAAAGTTTGCATTCAGACTCAACTTAGGGTTTCTAATCCAGTCCTTACATGTTATTGTATCATTAATAGCATGCTGTGGTACCAGGCTTATTCTGTCTACTTCTTTTTCTACATGCTGGCTGAAAGTTTCATTAATGATTTAGAGTATATCCATACGTGTATTCGCCACAGCTGCCCTTGGCACGTGCTCGATCGACATCCCAATTGAGATGGAGAAGTCTCGTGTGGAGTCTGGAGGTCTTGAAGCCTCACTTCTCCAACTGATTAACCATAACAACCACATTACTTTAGAACTTAGAGAATGCACTGGTTGGTTATTAAAGTGGATTGGGTTTTCCCAATTAACCATGAAGCTTTATAATTTTGATGATTGTTTTCTTGTTTTGTTGAAAAAGATAAAGCAAAGAAAGATGCTATTAAGAGCACAGTGCATGTCTCGGATCTGCTGGTGGATTCTATGAATGGAGGGGTGGAAGAGGCCTTTATCAATGAGAAGCGAATTGAGTTAGAGATTAGAGGATTAGCTGCTACCATCACCAGATTCATGAAGCAGACAGATCAATGGCTTGCGGCTTCACATGCTATAAATACAGCTATAAAGGTATTACTCACCTGTCATTAACACTAATAAATCCTTACATGCTTTTGCAATTAAATCTAGCATATAATTGGACTTGTATGTCTGTTGAAATAGAATGGATGTTTCTCTATTACCGACTCTATTTTTATCACTGTATGTTTTATGAAAGAAAGGAAAGGTGTTCTGACTCGTTCAAATCTTATTTTGAAACATATTGAGTACCTCTGGGTTTTTTCTTCAAAATTTTTGGCTCCTAATCGAGCATTTTTGAAGTGATTTTATTCTAGATGTCCTTAAGATTTATTGGAAACTTCAAACTTTTGCTGTTTCCAGCTGCACTCAATTGTTATTCTTTTTAGACAATTTGCAGAATGTAGAATTGAGGAATGGACCCAGTTATTTTGGGGCTGGATGATATTGTATTAGATTTCTGTTACTAAATCTTAGCTCTTTACATCCATTTAGTCTTGCAAAAAGTGGTGTACGTTTGGCGATCTCATTATTCTCTTTCAAGTAGGATGTGCTTATGTGGAGTTTCTCTTCAGGAAATTGGAGACTTTGAAAATTGGATGAAGATCATGGATTTTGATTGTAAGAATGTTAGTGCGGCTATCCGCAATATACATCAAGAATGATGAAGCTCAGCTAGTCCCTGCCCGCAGTCAAAATCTCAGCTTGCCAGAACCACCATTCCATCTCCAACAAGCCCCTGCCTGCAGTCAAAATCCCATTTATAGGAAACATCCTAAGGTAGCCATAAAATTTGCTTGTCTGTACATAGAAAGTTCTATTATTGTGAATGAGAACCAGCTTTATTGAAGATAGTGAAGCACAATCGCCTAAATGTTTACATATGGCCAACCCATTTAATGTGATGAGGCTTGATTGATGCGGTAATCTTCTCTCGTTTGAAAACTACTGCCATGGCAAATATTTATGGTTAACATGTTCTTGTCCTGATGCTTTCATTTTCTCTTTCTTTTTTGAAGTTTTAAAAGCTTCATCTCTCTATAAGGGCCATAAGGCATAAAATATGTAGATTTATTGCAATAGTTCCTTGCCAAAGAAAAGCAATCTTAAGCAATTGTAAAGTTGGATATTAGCATTCTATTAATTTGCGCTTGTTCATGTTAATTTCCAATGATGAAGCTTGATTTTTGGAGGTTTAGTTCTTCATGATAATTTTACAAATTATTCCAATTTAGAGTGCCATCATTCTATGATATTAAGGGCATCAAGTCTCAAGAGATGCTATCAGCAGATAGGGAAAGTAAGTATTGTAGGAGAAACCATACTCCTCATCCTCACTATTCAATATTGAATCATTCACCCGGGCAGGGAATCTATCACCAATAATGTTTGTATGAAAAGGTGCTGAGGGCTTTGTTTGATAGACCCTCCAATGTCAGAACTATCAACTACTTCTAACATTATAGCAACAGTACTCCACTCTTATTCTCCCTATGCTAGCTTAGTTATATGGTTGTTTCACCATTACATTCTAATATGGACCATGTTTCAATTGATACCTATGGAGATCTTCTTCACAACTTTTTTGGTTTCCCCTTTTCTTGTTTTATGTTAGCCATTTCTGAAGTGCCACAACATGTAATAGGTGTCTTCAAATCTCATCTTTCTTTTTCTATATTATGAATACCACTGTGACTTTCATGTAAATGTTGAAATTTCTTAGCTCATCCATTCCTGTATGACTCCAAATTCATCTTTAACATTCTCATTTTATCCATGTCCATAATTTACTAGCCTACATTCATGTTAGTTTAGAAAAATTTCTACAATAACTATTTTGCTTTGTTTTATTATTGTTAATGTAGCGGTATATAATTTTTGACAACAATAGAAAACGAAATGGCAAATAACAAAGAGGGAAACAAAATGGATACCTTTCACTGTAAGATTCCAATGGCACGTGGGCCTCAAGAGGCATCTACAGTAGCCATTTGTCAAGTTTCAATTTTAGATTCAGACATTCACGCACTTCACTTTCTTATCCTTATTATCTTTCGTTTCATATTCACGTGAACCATTCAACTAGGCGGCAACCTGCTTTCCATTTCATGGGCTATGTGAAGATGGGATGAAACTTTGAATCTGCTCATTTCGTGAAAATAGACCTGACTGGATTGATGACACCTAACAGAGAATGTGACCCCATTAAACTTCTGGGCTTCCAAAGGTAACCCCACCCAACAGTCCGACGTTATGGGCCATGACGGTCCCATTTGTACATTTTTTTTCACCTTTCTTTGACAGAATCATATCAAGTCCTGACTTCCTTGGCTCAGCTCCAACTTGGCAAAGGTACTTAAATTTGTTTCTTTTATGGTCGCATCTGGGACAAGCCCATGTGATGACTCCAGAATTCATTTCCTTCCTCTTATCAAGGGGTGCCAAGTTTGTCACTCGTTCATTGAAGAAGTTAAGCTTTCCTTATTTTGGGTTCAATGAAGAAGATCTGAATGATTATTGAGATGAACGTTAACCAAACAATCAATCATGATCACAATCCACTTGCGCGATGACCATTGGTGGTGGTCTTTGAGAATAGCACCTCCTAAATGATAGGTTGGAAATGTAATCTTTTGTTTATTTTATTGGTAAGTGACAAGAAATTATATCTTGATAGTGGTCCTAAGAACTTTGAAGATCTCAAACCATTTTTCAATGCCTTGATCTTTGGACTATGGACCACCCACCCCCAATCCGCACATATGATTGGAGAGGAAGAAGCGGCGGATTTGCTCATTGGGCTAACATCAATATTATTTGTTGGTATCTGATTATCCCATGTGGATTGTGGAAGAAAATGTGTCCGAGACATTTTGTAATCATCCATTGTACTTCAATGTTCCATTTGGCCTCTCATTTCTTCCATCAGCTTCCATGGCATATGCTCCTCCAATTATCTAGATGGTCATGCTTCTCGATTTTTTCTATTTATACACATAAATAATGTGTAAGAGTCTATAATATGCTGGTCCTGTCTCTTAGTTCTTTATTCTTTTTTTTTTTTTTGTCAAAACATTAATGGGTTAGTATTTTTATACTTTTCAATTCTTTTCGCTTTAAGTTCATAAACTTTAGTCTTGCTTAAAATTTTTTTTCTATGTGGCAAGGTATACATAAGAAAAATAAGAAAGCTTTCCCCTTTTATCATACACACACACACATACATTTTTACCATTTAATAATTATAGTATCTACTTAATCCGTAAGGTAAGTAAATTGCAATCCTTAGCCATCTATTTTAATGGTACCTTCTATTATTAGAGACTTAAATTTCCTACAAGCTTATTTTAATCTTACACAAAATGAAACCCAAAAAAAAAAAAAAAATCTAAATAAATCTCACAAATGTTTATAAAGAAAAATCAATAGATAGGTAATACTGAAAAAAAAAAAAAAAGAAGGATTACTACCCTATACACAATTTGTAAAATTTTATTAAAGGGAATCTATAGAGAAAAAAAAAAAGTTAGTATTAATATGAGGAATTCTATTCTTTATCTTTTATTTATTTATTTTATTTTTTACAGTAATGACAATCAAGTTAAAAAGATCAATTATTCATAATGGAGTATATATACAAGTTCCTACAGATCCAAAATTAAAATTTTAAAGTACATATAAGTATATATATATGTATATATCAACAAAATAGCAACAAATAATGCTATATTGCTTGAATACAGATGGATTCTTTTTTTTTTTTTTTTTTTTGCCCCTTAATAAGTATCTTTAACAAAATAACATAACGAGTGACACAAGAAAGAAAAAATGTTTTACATGCCACTTTCTATAAAATAAGGAATAAGAAACAAGTTAAGTAGCTGGTTCATTAAAAAGAAAATAAATCAACTGTCTTACATATCTATATTTTAATTAATTTAATTATTTTTTACACAACTAATGATAGTAGTGAAATACCCCAAAAATTTTCTTAACTAAGTTAGAAGTGGTTAATTGAATAGTATAATATATAGTTAATTTTGAACTTTGATTTAAACTTGATGTAAAAATTAAACTTAGATAGTTCAATTAATTCAAGCAAAATAAATTATAGGTTATGATTAGATAATTTGATATAATCAAATTAGTAAATAGGTTAATTGAAATTTGAGATTCAATTTTTTTTTTTATCTATTTGCTTCAATTACCAATTTCATGAATTGAATTATTCGATTCTTTTCAATCATCAATGTAAATTCCTAAATTAGATTTTTAAATCAAGTTGTTAATTTCAATTCCCTTATCTCTTTTTAATTATTTCAACTTCCTAAATCTTATTATCAAAGAGGCTTAATTCAATTTAAGCGATCAAGCCGATAAACCGTATATATTTTCCCTTTAGAAAACCCTAATTTTTACTTTCCTTTTTCTTCCCTTTTTCCTTCCTTTTCTTAGTTGCATACTCTTCCTCTTCTCTTTTTCTTCTCTTTATCTTATCCCTTCTTTTTCTCTCAAACAAGCCAAACCCAAAATCTCAAATTGAACAAGATCATAAGAAAAACTGAAGATAGAAAATAGGCTAGAAGTAGGAATATATGCATGTGGAAACTAATCAACCAGGAAGGAGGGGTAGTAGTAAAGATCAAGTTACTTAAGTTTGCAAAACATGTGAGCTAGTTATTTTTTTTAAATTAATTGTTGTGAATGCTTGGAAATGTTGAATTAGGGCTAGATATGTGTAGAATTAATGATAATATTGACATATTAAAGGTATACGGATATATTTGCTAAGACCTAGATATGTATATGCATATGCATTCCAAGTGTTTGATGAAATGATTTAAGGAAATATGAAGTAGAAATATGATTAGAAGTGTTGCATAGACATGAACATGAGTTTGTATGATGATGTTGAGATTTAAGATGTAAAACAAGTAGTTAAATAAATTATGTTAGAATAATTAAACAAGTGAAAAACAAACTTAGGGCATTCATCACGGGCATGATAATACCTATGATCATTTTGGATTTAGAGTTTAAAGATGATCACGGGTGTGATCTAACCCATGATGAATAATGATTTACAAATTTTGGACCATCACGGGCATGATTCACCTTGTGATGATCTCTATCTTAAAAATGTTGGAGGATTATGGGAATGATGCAACCCGTGGTCACCTCTAATAAATGGTTTTCCCCTTATCATGGGTGTGATGGCCTTTGATCACGTTTCCTCCTCTGATCATGGGTATGATGGCCATTACACCTTCTATCATGGGCGTGATGGCCATTATACCCTCTATCACGAGTGTGATCAGGCCTTTGCATAAAAGAAGAAGAAGAAGAAGAAGAAGAAGAAGAAGAAAGAAAAGAAAAGAAAGAAAGATAAAATGAAATAGATGAATGATAGCTAATATGATATGTTATTAATTTATATAATTAAGAGCGAGTTAAGATAATTTATAAATCAATAACTAATTAGATTTAACATAGAAGTTAAGAATAAAATAAACTTTGTTAATAAACCTAGGTTAAACTTGATTTAATAAATCTTAATGAGTTAAAATGAATTAGATTAATTAAGATCCTATAGGACTTATATATGTAATATTATCTTAATGGAATAAAAGAATGTAACTTAGTAATTAAACTGTGTTTAATATGGATTTTGAATATATAGAGGACTAATTAATAGAGTTAGTGAGATAATTCAATATAGCTTAGTAACTAGATTAAATGATTAATTCTAATAAACTTGGCTAAGTTAAGTAAAATTAGGCTTAATAACTTATAATTGGCTTTAGATTTATATTCTAGGCTAAACCATGTTTAATAAAGGGAACATATTGTTTCAAATGTGTATTTATTAAGAAAAATGTATATTTTCTATAAGTTGATAATTTATTTAAATACTTACTTGAATGAATAAGAAATGAAGTTTTTATAATGGTAATTATAAACAAAAGAAAAGGAATAATTTGATAGACATTAGAGAACTATTCGTATCTTGGTGGGCAATTTTCACAGCCACAACAGGGTTTCTACTTAGTGTCTGATCAAATAGGTTTTTAAAATAAGTTTAACGTAAATGGATAATTAATTTAATTGCTTATATGATTTAATTTTTGAACAGAGGTTGCATATAGCCTAACCCTCTGTCTCTGTTTGGATTTTGAATAATATATAAGTACGTAGTGACATACTTGTTGATTGTTAGAATAAACATTCCTAATGAACTAATACTTAAAAAGATAGCTTAATGAATAAGTGTTGCTTGTGCTTGTGTCATTGAAGCCGGTTTGAGGAGAGACAACCTTGCTCTTAGCCGAGAACGGTAGTTAGGCGCTTAAGCCACCTTTTATCATGATGCAATAATGATTTATAAGTAACTCAGTGGGTAATTGATAGGGCTAATGGTATTGATGTAATGTTTACTTAGGCTCGGAAGGAAGTAATATGGTTTATTTTTATATTTATAGGACTGATTGAACTAAATGATATTATGGATTGAGATAATTGGAGATGCGTAACAGCTGTGAACTTTAGAGGATGCTATTTTTCTTTTCTGGCATATCATATATGAGATATAGGTATTCAAACTGCCTATATCAACCCCCTGAGCAGTTATTCTTACTTAGGATTCCTAGATTCTTAGAGGCTTACATTGGAGTTTAAGTGCTCTAGTGTTGCTTGTTTCACTTTAATATAAAGATGATAAACTGTTGTGTGCTGCATTGCATTAGTTTAAGTATGTGTGTTATTTTATGTGTACTTGTGTTGCAGAGTACGAGGCTTTGGCTCATTTTTGTGTTTCTCTAGGTGTTATTAGCTGATGTTGATGATTGAATCGGGTGTATGGGATGACCCAAGAGGATTTTGTTGAAGAACAAGACGAGATAGGATCGCTGGATTTTATATTATTTTGTATCAAAGCTAGAAAGATTTAAAATTTCAGCTTTAGTACTTTTTGAATTTACAAAAACTTAAAACACAAAAGTTGTATATCTCTTTTTAAGATTTTCATCGCATTTTGAATCACTTCATTTCGAGTTCAAATGAAAAAGTTATGGTTAATTTACGAAAATATGTTGCTATAGGGGAATATACACGACCCCATGTTATCAGTAATGTATATCAATGCGCAAAGAATTTTGCCTAATGTGGAGTCACGAGTGGATATACACGATCTGTGTATGTGGGTAGTGTATGTATACATGACCCCATGTATGTGGGTAGTGTATATCTAGAACGCTTCATTCTAAGCTTCTGATCAGTCACGGATCTCTCTATACGATCTGTGTATGTCCTGTTTCCCTTGTTTCGACATTCTTTCCCTTCCTTTACATCTTTAATCAAAATTTACAAATTTATCTCCATCAAAACATCATCTAAACATCATACAAGCTAGTTTCCATGCTTCTAATACTTTTATATTCATCTAACAACATAAAACACTAAACTCTTCCATCAAAACCCCATATTCACTATTCATCATCTTCCTTAACAACCCATCTCATAATAAACATTAACTCAACATTCATAGCTTCGTTACAATTTCTACTTAGATCTAACATCAATTCATCATGTATAATAAAAAATAAGAATCAAAACAACATAAAACAATTATACTTATCTTTAAAGTAAGAACATGAAATTGATACTTCTCTACACTTCTTCTTCTTTTTGTTGGAGTTACTCCTACTTTGATTTATCTTTTAATCCTTCTTGAAATTGAGATCCATGCTTGAATTATGAAAGAGAGGAAAAATGAAAATGAAAGGAGACGAAGAGGAACGAGAGGATACAGGTGAGAGAAAGAAAAGAGAGAGAAAAAGAAGGAAAGAAAGAAAGACAATAAATGAGGCAAGAAAAGGAAAATTAAAAGAAGGCTAAGGATAAAAAAAAAAGATATTTTAGGATAAGGGTATTAGATTTAGAACTTTCAGATCCATATATTTAGTTTTAGAAATATTTAAAAGATGATTTCAGAATCAATAAGTTAGAAATTAAGAACTTAAAATAAAAACTTAATTTAAGAATTTAATTTAGATCAAATCGATATTTCATTTGAGTTCGGATTTAAGAATTGATATTTTTACACAAGCAGATGAACTCAAATTTTACGGGGATTTAAGAATTGAAATTTATGTTAAAGTTTAAGGGTTTAGGAATCCACTAAACATTTAAATAACATGTTTAGGAGTTTAGAAATTGAAATCCAAAATTTCAACTTAATTAATTACTAATCTAATTATATCAACTTGTCTAATTATTTCCTATAATTCATTTGACTTATTTAATCTTTCTAAACTTAATTTTTAACTTCGATGAAGGTTTAAGGTATTTCATACTTAGCTCAGATCAAAATACTTTTGTTAATAAAGAATGTGTCAAGAATCATCGAGTTTACTTGATTTGATCTTTTACCATGCTTGAGTGCTAGAGAAATTATTCCTTGATGAAGTAGAGATAATGGTGAACATGTACCTAGATAAATGGGATAAAAACTAGTATGTTATTCTTAGGTGATTTGAAGACTCTATCTTGAAAGAAACGAGTTAACTCGAAGAAGTCACCACCTGAGGTGGTGAGCTATGTCGATTTTTGGCTAAATTTCTCGTTTAAGGCCTCATTTTTGGTAGGTTTTACTTTTCTTATGACTTTTTATAGGAGTATCATTTTTGCACACCATTTGTAGTGTTAGTTTTGTCTTTTCATGTAAGACCTTTTTATTTTTTGGTAGTTTTGGTTCTATTTTAGATAGCTTTTAAGCTAGCTTATATGTTTTATGCCCTAAGACAAATGGATAATCACTTATCATTTTTTTAGTAAAATTTCAAAGCCTTCATTACTCTTTTTCCAAATTTCGAATTCATCACAGAATATTGATTTTTGATGTCATTTAGCTTAGGTATTCCTACAATCAACGGTTTTTGAAATAGGCTTTTGAAGATCTCAAGCCAATATTCGTGCACAAATCAACGGTTTGCAATAAACCCTAATTTATTGCTATGTCATTCCTCCTCCCACGCCTCTTCCTAATATTTATACATATGTCATCATCTCAAGAATCCTTTCATGTGACTTTGTTGCACATGATAAGTTACATGCAACGCTTTAAAATAAAATTGGAAAAGGGAATTCAATATGATTAAGTGGTGTTGGTAGCCTTAAGTATTTTACTTAAGTGGGATATGCAACGACTGTAATTGCTTTTCCGGTTTCAAAGCATGACAAATTTGGTGTTTATCAAAATGCTTGTAATTAGGGGGGGAAAAAAACAAAATGACTACATGTAGCTCCAAAAGTACCAAGCCAGTGATTAAAAAAAAAATGTGAACAAGGCATCCAGAAATGGGTAAGACCGCTTACACGCATTGTGGTTGTATACAATAACAAAGGAACTTGATATTGCTATTGATGGAACTAGATCATACAACATAGGAAGACGCCCTAATGAAAATCGATCAACAAACATGTTACACACGAGCCCCACTTAACTTCCACTATCCTAGAGGCCTTCGATTTTTTTTTTAATAATAATTTCTTTAGGAAAGATAATATATTCATCACATTTGCTCACATATCAATAAAACATATATTTATATGTTCAAGTTTTGTAGATTTGAAAGCCAATATTCTCTAATATTATATGACAACTTTTGATATGCAAATGGGAATTATAAGAGGAGTAAGGTTTTTCTAGGATTTAATGATCACATAAAGTGCCACTTGGACTTCAATAAGTAGATTGAGCAAGTGTCTTAGACCATAACTTATTGTCTTCTACGAATAGATTAAAATGGTGCCCAATTTCTAAGATGCAAAATCAGAATGATAGCAATAACAAATGTAGTTGTCCGTCCTCTTTCAACAATCTCCTCTATTTTTGGGCAAGAAAACTTAGTCAAATGGTAACCACTACGTTATCAGAAACATATGTATACCATAGTAGTATCTTCGTCCACCTTGCTTCATCAATCTTCTTCCAAGAACAAAACATGCTATATATAGCAATTATTTGAATCTCTCATGTACACAAAAACTTGTTTAATTTTTGGAAAAACAAATTCTTTTTTTTTTTTTTTTGGTTTACAACTAAGTGTTATATAAATGCATGTATGTACATACAAGCTAAGGGATACTTAGTATTAAATTATTACTTTTTTAGAGATACAACACTATTTTGTGATATTTATAAAATAATAAATATGTCCAAGCTCACTGGTCACCACTTTAGAGAATATATTATGTTCTCTTTTCCTAAGAAATTAGTTTTGGTAGGGGTACTTATCTTCAACTTTTAATTTACAGAACAATATCCTTTCACCTATGAGACCAAGGGGGATTTTAAAAAGAGATTATTTTATTCTTGACTGATTTTTTGACTTGTCTGATCTCATCCTGCACAGGCATATTATAAATTGCTTGTATCGTTAGAGCCCTATGATCAGAAAAGTATTTCTCACACATTTTAGGATTGACTATGAGCTTTACCATAAAAGACAAACGTATAGATGGAAATGTTAAAATCATCCTTATTTGACATCTAAGCAAATATTTTGGAACATTTATTAACATTTTCCTTAGGAGAGGGATGTAACTGTGATGCATGCACAGAAAATAGAATAAATTATAAAGTTTAGAATTATTCAATATGGTAGTTGAGTCTGTTTGGATTGCCAGATTTTTATTTATATTGTATTTGTATCATATCTGTATTTTATTTATATCATATCGGTTTAGTCAATTTATGAATAAAACTGTTAGTTTTTTATTAGTATTTGTTTATTGATAAATATTTGTTTGAAAACGATAAAAATATGATATAAGATGATCAAAATATGATGAAACAATCGAACCTACATATATATATATATATGTATATGTAAGTTAAAAAGATAACAATGTAGGAACCGTGCCCTAAATTCATAACTGCCTTTATTTGGGCTGGATTTTAGACTATACTACCTAAGAAAGGAAAATTGAACAAAATGTTATCACTTGATAATACAAACAATTTTTTTTAATCGTAATACGAACATACGTTAAACTTCAAATTGGGTCTAATCAAACATCATGAGCTTTCCGAAGAATATCGTGGACCAAGTGACATGGAATTATGGTGTCATATTCGTAAATATTGGTTAATTGGTACATATATATATGGCATGAACAGAGATATTACCAGTCAAATGTCTAGACAAAGAGGTGTGTTCTCTCTATCACTTTACCCCTTTCAAGCAAGCAGCAACATAACATTGTTTTCTTTATTTTTATTTTAATTCTTATAAACATTTTAAGTAATGCGAATCCCGAAGTGAATTTTAATTTATGTTTAATATCCAATGTTGCAATCATAGCTTTCCTTTTAATAAAGCTAATTGGAATGCATCCACACTTTCTATATTCTCTAGTTGTAAGTTCCCTTTATTTAGACAAGTGGATGAAAGATTTAGGGAAAACTTACTAGTTATAAAAAGTCTCAAAATTCAAATTTAATGTGCACTTCTATATTAATTAGCATTGTTATTTATATAAATTGGGTATACTTCCTTGAAAAGCTAATTAATAAGTCCCATATCATATCCTTTTGTTTCTTTTAATTTTTTCTTATGACCATATTTATAGTTAACAATAATTAAATTTTAAGTCCTATAAATTATTAAGATATTCTTTTCAAATTATTATATTAAGCAATAAAATTAAGAATATACATGATACATATATAGTCATAACTATTGGTCATATCCTCAAACTTATAAAATGTACTATCCTTTGTTGATATTACCGTTGGCGTAGATTCTATTACTCTGTTATTTTGATTACTTATTAATTTTTTAGAATATCACGTATATATGTAGTGATGTATTGCAACATAAATGTATAGCAATTGAAACACACTAAATAAATATAGCATATAAGCTTATATGTAAACAAATAAAATAAATAATTAATGAATATAAATGCCACAACAATATTTGAATCAAGTAACAGTGCTTGAAAGATTATAACAATTTTATTCACTACAAATAGGCACTATTTATAGGTCTCATAATTGTCATTCATTGAGATAAATAAAAAATTTTTACAAAAAATTAATGACAATGACACGGTGAAAACAACAATAATAATCAGGGTAGCGGTAAAGTAAAAAAAAAAAAAAAAAGAAGAAGTTAGGTAAGAACACGTGCCAGTCCTACATCTTGAAAAAGAGAGATGCAGGTTCTTTCTCTTGGCAGATCATGGATGCATGTGCCTGTAAAAAAGCAACATGGGTAATAAATTCTCCACCTCGTCTAAGCTGCTGTACATGCTCTTTCCATCTTTCTGGCTTGCAGCGTGTACAAGCATTTTCATCCAAAGTTCAGCTATCATCTCCCATCTCTTTTCTATATCAAAGCTGTCCTGCGATTTTATTGCTGGTTGCACTCCCTCTGTAACTATCAGCCGTGACTCATATTTATATTGAAAAGGAGGGCTTAACAAGGACTGCTGTCTCACCTCTGCAAGTAATCGCTAAAAATCATAGCCACTTCTCTTCAAATCACGTATAAATAACTCCAATGGTTCGCCTACCTGTTTATAATTTCTTGCAGGTAGCATTGTCTGATGAAAGCGTACTGGATACAAAAAATAGTCAGAAATGTATCTACTTGCATTGCAATTGGAACGAACTTTTCTATCAGCAACAACAGCATTACCACCAAGGACTCCCTTTCTTTTATCAGAATAATAACAAAGAGTAGTAGCAATGTGCCATATGAATAGCCTCTGTGTATGCTTAAATCGCCTTGGGTGAGTCTTCAAACCATTCCTTTTAACAGTCTCATCTATTAAACTTCGTAAAAATTCAGTGAATTTCATACGTCCATCGTCACTGAGTTTCTCTTCATAGATTTTAAGACTGTCAAGATTACCACAAAAATCAGTTTTCTCGTTTCGTTGACATCATCATCATCATCTCCTTAACACATATCAAACTCTGATGTTTTGTTGACATCTTTTTCGAGAAAGACATCAATGTTCTCCCATGGCAATAAAGAAAACGGTAAAACATCACGGATTCTTCTTCTGTTTTCGGGTGGAGAAAAGGCAAGACTTCTAAGAATGTTATACTGCTTCAATCTTCTTGACCATCTCTTTTCACCAAACAAAGCTCTGCTACATGTGTGAATAATTTGAAACAGAGATTTTGCACTGGCATTATCATGTTGGTGTCTATCCAGCCAAATTAATGCCCAATCCGAGAAAACAACCAAAATGATTGCATATATCTCTAATACAACCGCACCAATCATCACAAAATAGGTGATCAAGATATCCCATAATGGGTAAGACCACTTGGCATCATTGTGTTTGTGTGTAACAACAAAGATAGCCATTGTTGCTATTAACCAAATACACACAACGTAGACAAATGCCCAACCAAGAATAACTTAATAGGGCTTTTGAATATAGCAAATCATACAAGAGCCCTGTCCCAATCTCCACCATCTTGAAGGCCTCTTGTGGATTTTTCATAAGAATATTGTATGCAACATGTATTCTATGATGGTCAAATGTTGGTAAGCTATCTACAAAGAAATACGTCAGGGTGGATAGAAAACATGAAATTTTATCAAAATAAGTATCCTTTGAGATCATATGAACATTTTGAAGCAAAACGATTATATATTTGTTTAGATGTTGCAGATTTAAGAGCCCATATTCTCTCAAATATTTGAAAGCTCCCAATATAAATATAGGAATTACCAAATATGTAAAAGGATTGTGGTTGTTCTAGGACTTAATGATAGCATAGACTGCCACTCCTACCTGAATAACTAGATTGAACAAGTGTCTCAACCATAACTTAATATCTTGTAAGGAATAGACAATGATGGTGTCTGGTCCTCGAAGATGCAAAATCAAGAATGGTATCCACAACAAATGTAGTTGATGGTTTTGCAATGGCTCTTCCTTCAACAATTCTCCTCTATATTGGGCAAGAAGGCCAAGCGAAAAAATCGCCACTGCATCAACAGAAACATATGCAAACCATAATAGAATCTTAAGCGAAGTTGCTTCTGAAATCTTCCTTCGAAGCCTAAAAAAGAAAAGGTTGATTTGTACTGACATGCTGAGTATAACACATAACCGAAACTCCCATTTGTATAAAAACTTAATGATTTTTTGCAAAAGCATCTCTCTCTCTATTTACACTCAGAGTCAAATTATATGTGTGTGTATACGTTTTAATGGTTTATTGATTTGTAGAAAAGATCTAAAAATGCCTTGGGGATTATGTATGCCATAAAGATGCCTATGGTAAATGCATTAAATTCTTTCCTTCGAATTTTGGGTTTAGTATTAGTATTCATCTTTGAGTTGCTCAATAAGATGATTTCTTAATATCTAAACACACCAATAAAAATGTTTGGAGAATAAATATAAATTCTTTTGTTCAAATATTAATACGTGTCTTTACCTTTGAGTTATAAAAGAATCTATATCTTCCTTTAAGCTAGTGAATGAGACAATGATTATACCTTCGCCTCTCAATGGGGGTTAAATGTAAGAAGCATCTTCATCATCTTTAATGCTCAATGTATACATACATATTACAATTTATTAGTAAAAATAGGCAAAAGAAAATTGAATCATAGGAAAAGTAACTTTTAACATTGATTATGTACATTTCCATAAAAAAAAAATAATAATAAAACTATGGAAAGGTAAAAATGTTTTTATTTAAAATTTTGACAATTATTCTAAAGCATTGATTAACATTTTCTTTACGAGAGGATGCAACTATAATGTGTTCACAAATATAAAATAAAGTAAAATAAAACTATATAAAAGTTTAGAATTATTCAATATGATGTCTACCATATGGAAACACTGAGTTCAAAATATTTATTAAATTCATAATTACCCTTATTTGGATTTTATTTGGGTAAATTACACAAGAAAATATCAATATTCTGAGGCAAATTCATTTGAGGTATCAACATATTGAGTGATTAAAAAGAATAATCAATGTTTCATAAAGCGAGTCAAATAAGGTATCAGTATTTTGCAAAGTTCGATTAAGGTATCAATATCTGGATTAGTTTTCAATTAGTTTTCCTTAATGATCAAATAAGGTGCAAGATGTTCATTCCTCTTTTGAACCATCTGAAATGTTGATACCTTAAATGAATTTACAATCAGCCTTGCTATCTCTTTTTAACAATTCAAAATGTTTATACCTAAAACGAACTTAACTCCAAATGTGAAAACGCACTATGAAATATTCAAGAAGGGGGGAGGGTATGGGGGAAAGGGGGTTGGGAGTGGAGAATTGAGTATTTAACTTTAAAAAAATAAATATTTACTTTTTATGCAATGAAACAAATTAAGCTTTGACAACAATAGATATAACAAAACAAATTATGATAAGGAAAATAAAAGAGATAAGGATGGAGAAATGTAATCGAGATTTAACGTAGAGTTCGGCCTACTTCCTACCCTCTATGATTTACAAATGCATCCAATGACAACTTCACAATCACTTTATTTATCACCAACAAAAACTCACTCAAGATGAGTAATATACAAGTTACAACACTTCAGGAAATATAATATTTCCTTTACTCACTAGATGCTCTTTTTTAGATTCACAAATATGAGAACAGAGCACTAGAGTAATTTTCTCTCCCTTGAGTTTACAAATTATGAACAAGAGAACAAAAAATTAAGTAAGAAAACTTGATTTGTTTGTTTGCAAATGAAAGCTCTTAAAATTCACAAAAAGTTATCTAAATCTCCAAGGAAAAGAGTATTTATAGTTTTAAAAAACTTAAATGCCCGTTGGAGATAACCTTTATCAGATGGCAATAATAAACGCGCGCGACTATCGGATTAATTGTGTACGAGCTCGCCCAAAGTTCACATGTTGCACCTCAAAATTTTTCTTCTTCGTGCCTTTATCATGCCTCAAATCTTAGGCTCGACTATCTCTGTTTTTGAAATTACTAGACTGGCTTGTCAGTGCAAAGTTCTCTTATGTTGCATCCTAAACTTTACTTTGTCGTGCCTTGATTTTAAGTTGGATGCTTTATTCTAATAGAACGACACTAGCTCACTGGTGCTAAGTTTGCACGTATAAACAGTATACACATGCACACATAAGGCGAGTTTCTACATTGATATTCTATTATAATATTTATCAAATATCTTTATATAACTTTTGAATTCATCTAAAATCACATTTAAAATAATTCATTTTAACAATCTCCCCCATTTTGATGAGGGCAAACAATTAAGTAAATTTTTTTGATATTTTACTCCCCTTAAAAAAAAAAAAGGGTCCCCTATATTTTTGCAATGTCAACAGCAAATTAAAGAGCTTAAGATCAATTTACTAATCATGCAAATTTCTTCCCCTTAAGCATCCATTGTTTGCAATTTTTATCCCATTTCTCCCCTTTAATATTACATGTACTTTCTCCCCCTTTGACCTCATCAAAATGATTTATACGATATAGGAAACAAGAGAAACAAGCATAGTAAGAAAGTATATAAAATATGTAGGAAGTGCAAAAGTTCACATAGTTAGCTAAATAGAGAGTTTTATACATAAAACATCCATAATTAGATGAAAAGAGTAGGGGGAGGAGGAGGAGGATGATGATGAATAGAGTAGAAATGATCCACGAAGCCTCTCATATCAGACTTGAAGCATTGGAAATCTAAGCAAAGATAAAAAATCTAGTTCTCAATTGTGTCAAACCTGAAGTCCTTGTGCTCTTGAAGCTGTTACCAAGAGGCAGTAGAAGTACTAGGAGCATATGAACCAGTAGGTGGAGCTGGAGGCGCATTATCATCATAGGAATTAGTATCTATGCTACAATCAGGTAGTAGAGTACTACCTCTAACCAAAGGTTCCAAAGGCTTTTTTCTTAACTATATCCTATTTTGTCTTTTCCAAGTTTCTAAATTGATGGTATTAAAGGAGAAGGTAGGAACCTGAACCTTGTAAGTCGTGATCAACACCTTTGTTCTTGAGCAATTGAGTAATTAACCTGTCACCTCTTAGAACTACTTGAGTAGGCTTATTGGTGACATTCTTGAAATTCTTAAACATTAGATCAAAAAAGTGAATCTAATCTCCTCTTAAAATATGAACCATAAGCCACAAACCTTGCTAAGTAACTGTGGTTTGTTGGCCTTTGCGTGATACATAGTTATCTATCAAAAAATGATGTAGAACCCAATGCCTAAGAGACAATCTAGATGAATAGAGATTGCGCAGTTTGTGCCAATTTGCACTCATGTCAACTATAGTGAATAGCTACTCATAATACTGAGCCCCATCAAATGTATTGGGCATCCTAACTCTACCATCATCCACCTCAATCAAACTATAGATATTTGAATGGGATATCTCAACTTCTCTACCATAAAGATATGAATATAGCATGATTCTCACAAAACTTGAACTATTAAACCTAAATTCCATCCCAATGCCTAAACTCCCATCTTCTTCCAAATAATAAATTAAATTACAATAGAATAATCTTAGAGCTTCCTCATTTACTTTAGCAGGATAATTCATCGTATCTAGAATATTATTTAACAAAACACCAGACATTTGAGGAATTCTAAAGTATTATAGGATATCAACATTGTAGTTTTACCTAAATCAATAGGAAGATCATGAAAAAGAGAATATCTATTTGAATGCTTCTATTATGGGAATAGAAACCGATCAAATGCTGGTAGAGCAGATGGTACACGACCCCATGTTGTTCTTCGCAGCATATTTTAAAAGAAAAATTCATAAGAGAGAGAAAGAGAGGCGATACAGAGAGAAAGATGATAGATAAAGAGAAAGAAGATGTGAGAGATGGTGTGGTGGTGGTGGGGAAGAGGATGGAGAAGAAAGATAGAGAGATTGAGAGATTTCTTAAATAAAAACTGAGGTATTTTAGGGAGAGATGAGAGAAAACAGTATAGATTGAGCATGAAAGAGAGAAGAAATAGAGAGAAATGACAGAGGGGAGAGAGACAGATATATATACATATGCATGCGAAAAGGAGGCCATCGATGAGCTGGTCTTAATAAAATAAGAACATGAAATCCACAGAGATGATCGAGGGTCAGATCAAGCCTTCGATGGTCTCCCCATGCATTGATCGACGAGTTGGTCCTTGGTCTACCAATGAGTTAATGTGTATCAGATATCAGATATGCAGCATACAAAAATGAAAAAAAAATTCGAAAAGAGTTTATATTTATAACCATGCATTATATTTACTAGATCGGTTAGCCCCAAAACAAGTTCTATATCAACTTAGCTAAAAAATACTTAGCACTCATCTTTCTTGATCATGCCCGATGTTCTACGCAAAGTGCAAAAATGATCTTCACTCAAGGGTTTTGTAAAAATATTGACAATTTAATTGTTTGTATTAACAGATTTTAAGTTGATATCATGATACAAAACATGATCTCTAATGAAATGATGCCTGATATCAATATGCTTGGTTCTTGAATTTGTTCAACCGGATTTTTTGTCAAATTTATAGCACTTGTATTATCATAGCGAGTTAGAACATTGTCATATTTAAAACATAATCAAGAAAGTTTATGTCTTCCATAATACTTGCGCACAACAACTACCAACTGCTATATACTCAGCTTCAATAGTTAAAAGGGCAATAGAATTTTGCTTCTTTAAGTGCTAAGATATTAGAGAGTTTTCAAGAAAGAGGCATGTGCCACTTGTGCCTTTCTGATCTATTTTGCATCAGTAGGGTTAGAATCGGAGTATCCAATAAGATCAAAAGAGATAAATTTTGGATAAAACAACCTAATTTCAATTGTGCCTGCAAGATACTTGAAAATGTGTTTTACTATACTTAAGTGTGATTTTTTTTGGGCAAGATTGAAATTGTGCACATACATACACCAAAAACATGATATTAGGCTTAGAAGCTGTTAAATATAACAAATTACCTATCATGTCTCTATAAAGCTTTTCACATACCTATTTTCCATTTTCATCCTTATCAAGTTTTACACTTGTACTCATAGGTATAGATCTTGTTTTGTAATTATCCATTTTAAACCTTTTCAAAAGATCTTTTGTATACTTTGATTGATTTATGAAGGTTCCAATTTCATATTGTTTTATTTAAAGACCTAGAAAATAATTGAGTTCTCCTATCATGCTTATTTCAAACTCATTCTTCATGGATTCAACAAATTCATTTATAAGACTCATATTTGTAGCTCTAAATACAATGTCATCCACATAGATTTGCACAATCAATGTGTTTGACTTGTGACTGTTGATAAAAAGGATTGTGTCAATTTTCCTCTAGAAAAACCTTTGTTTAAGAGGATGCTACTGAGTTTTCATACCAAGCTCTAGGAGCTTACTTGAGATCATAAAGAGCTTTGTTCAATTTAAAAGAATGATTAGGGAATTAATTATTTTCAAAACCTGGTGGTTGCTCTATACATACTTCTTCTTTTGTAAAACCATTTAAGAAAATACTTTTGACATCCATGCTATATTCATTATATTCTTTATTATTATTTTCAAGAGAAAATCTATTCAAATCAGTACACACATCATCAACATCATTATTTGAGCAAGAATAAGACAAAGAATTATCAAAGCCAACATGTATAGATTCTCCTACAACTAATGTTCCTTTATTAAAAACTCTTTATGCCTTACTTGTTAATGAATATCCTGGAAATATTTCCTCTAGTATCAAATTTTGCCAATTGTTCTTTACCATTGTTTAGAATGTAACATTTAGTGCCAAATGGATGAAAACAAGATATGTTAGGTCTCTTTCCTTTCCAAAGATCATAGGGTGTTTTCTTGAAAAAAGTTCTTATAAGAACTTTATTTGAGATATAGCAAGCAGTATTTATATCTTCAGCCAAAAAATATTTTAGTAAATTATTTTCACACAATATGGTTCTAGCTATTTCAATTTAAGTTCTGTTTTTTTTTTTTCGGCTACACTATTTTGTTGTAGAGTTCTAGAAGATGAAAAAGTATGTTTAATGCTACATTTATTGCAAAAGTCATCCATTTCAAAATTTTCAAATTCTACCCTATGATCACTTCAAATAGATACAATGTTAAAACCTTTTTCGTTTTGGATTTTCTTGCAATATCTAAAAAAGACATGATTTGTTTCATCTTAGATGCAAGGAAGAAAGTCCATGTATATCTAGTGAAATCATCAACAATAACTAAGTTATATTTTTTTCCTCTCAAACTTAAAGTTTAAGTAGGACCAAATAAGTCCATATGCAATAGTTGTAATGGCCTAGTGGTGGAAACAACATCTTTAGATTTAAAAGAAGTCTCAGTTTGCTTTCCTTGATGATATGCTTGACAAATCTTGTCATTTTGAAAATTTATTTTTAGTAAACTTTTGATAAGATTCTTTTTAACAAGTTTTAAAATAACATCCATGCTATCATGTCCCAATTTTCTATGCCATAGCCAATTATTATTACTTTGAGAATATAGATAAGTTTCATTTGATGTTTTAAAACATCTAAATTGATTTTTTAAATATTTCTTTGTTTATATCATTCAAAATGAGCTTGGTTATTGTCAATTCTTTCAATGGAACATCCATTGGCAAGAAATGTTACTTTAAAATAATTATCACACAATTGGGTAATACTAAGTAGATTATATTTTAAATCATTAACAAGCAGTACATTTTTAATAATTAAATCTTTGTTTATGAGAATGTTACTTTTACCAAGATCGATTGATTTTCGATTGTCTCCAAACGTAACACTCTTTTGATCTTTCAAGTCTAGTGATGTAAACTTGGATGCATCTCCAGTCATGTGTCTAGAGCAGCTGCTATCCAAGTATTATTTGTTGTTGCCACAATTAATGTTTCTTTGGTATCCATTTTAGTTTTGGTCCTTTTTGGTTAAGTGAAACAAGAACCTCTCTCTTGGGAACCCATACTAGCATGCTTCAATTAGTTAAATACATTGTTTTTCTTATTGCACAGTTATGCACAATATGACCAGATTTTCCATATTAATTACATGTCCCATGTGTGGCCTTTACAAAAAGATTTTTATGGGACTTACGACTACTTTCTCTATAGCCAATTCCATGTTTATTTGAATCATACCTTTAATTTCCAAGAAGTATGTTCAAATTCTTTTAACCATTTGTAGATTTGGCTATAGTTGTGAGCTTCAAAAATATTTCTGATTTCCTATTTACTAAATTGTCTTGATAATTTTATTTATTATTTTGATTATTTTATTTTTTTTTTAAATTTCTTAATAAGTTGATTTTCTTTATTAAACTATGAATATACTCTAAATAGTAGTAATTAAAGATTTTATTTATAAATTCTTTGTTTGAAAGTTGTCTGAGTATTTGGTCTTATACGATAAAAATATTGTTTGATTTACTATTATAATTTCGAATCGCGCTATTTTGTTTAATTTAGTTTTTTTTTTAATTTTTGATTAAATTATTCCGAAACAAATTAATCAACAAGCAATTTAGCAAGATCCATGTTGTGATCAACTTATATATATATATATATATATATATAAGATTAATATTCGGAAAGGATAAGTTCAATACATATTGACTTTAAGCCTCCGTTTGTCTTTAGTGAGCTATATATATATACATATAAGGGCTACGTCTTCTTCTTCTTCCTTCCCGTTTTGGTCACTCATTTCTTTTTCTTTCTTTGTTTCTTCTTTTCTTTTCTTTTTCTTTCCTTCTTTCTCCTTAGTTCATCTGGCAGCAACAGTCCAAAACAAGTAAGTTTGTTTTTCTTTCTTTCGCTGCTCTTCCTTCTTCTTCTTCTTCTTCTTCGTTTTTCGTTTCACACAGCACATAGCACACAGCACACAGCACCACCACACACCACAGCACACAGCACACAGCACACATCACACACCACAGCTCACGCTCATAGCACACAGCACCACCACACACACATAGCTCACGCTCATAGCACCGCACACCACGGCAATGTTCATCGCTCCACACTACACACCACAGCGCACGAACAGAGCAGGATGCTCTGTCTCCACCGAGCACCCCACGCACATCGCACACCGCCACACACACCATAGCGCACGAATAGAGCAGGATGCTCTGTCTGCACCGAACACCCCACGCACATCGCACACCGCCACACACACCACAACGCATGAACAGAGCAGGATGCTCTGTCTCCACCGAACACTCCACGCACATCACACACCACCCACGCGCACACAGCGGTGCCTGTTGGGTGATCGGAGCAGCGCTCAACGAGTGCCCAGCCTAGCACTCAAGGAGCGCATGTGATGCGCTCGACAAGCACTAGCCAGCGCACAACGAGCGCTCAAAGCGAGCGCTCTGGAGCAGCAGCACTGCTCATCCTCCACGAAGCGGCTACTCTATTTTCCCTTGTGCGATGAAGATATATATATATATATATATGTTATATATATAGTTGGTATATGTATATATATAGGTATGGGTACCTATATGTTATATATTTATATATATATACATATATATATACTATATGAAATATATTTTCTTGCCTTATATGTTTATGCTTCCTATATATACAAGAGTTAATTTATTAATATAATATAAGTATGTTAGTTTATTTATTATATAGTATGCTTATACATACATAGACGTAAATATGGCATATATTATTATTATTATTATTATTATTATTATTATTATTATTATTATTCATGTCTATTAAAGTAATTCCTTCAACTTTTCAATACGTACTTATATATTTTTTTAGTTATTTAATTAAAATCTTTCTCTATTATTATTATTATTTTGCTTATATTTCAAAATAACTCTAAAATAGTATTAAACCATCTTTGTACGTAAAAATTTGAGTTAAATCGAAATAAGTTAGTCACATGAGGATTTAGTGCTAGATTACAGAAATATAGAAATTATGTAGCATAGAAAATATATTAGATGTTTATAGTCAATTCTTATAGTATATTCCTATCTTTAATTATATTCAGGTGATTCTGATTCTGAGCTTGACCTGCCTGTTGACTATTACGACTGACAAGAAATATGGACAGGTGAGTATATTCCTATGATCTCTATACTTGATTGTGGTTGTAGAATAGAATTAATCAAGTAATAAATATTAAAGGGTTGGGAAATAAATTGTGGTTGTTGTTACTTGAATTTGGTTGATAAAATGATGTAATTATATTCTAACCCATTGGTTGTTCTAGAATAGAAATGAAAGTGTATGATAATTGTTTGCACACCAAATAAATGAATATAAAACAATATGGCATAATAATTGAATACATTCATGCATGGCATATATGCACGTAGAAGGCCATCACCACTACACCTTGACCTGGATGGGCCACACTGTCCCGTGAGGATGGTAAACATGGAGGACCAAAGTGGTATATGCCTAGTGTGTACCATGGGCCTTGTTTTAAAATCGCGTCGAGTCATTGTTTTGGATTTATTGCTTCAATGGGATGTTGTTATATGTATGTTATTTTTTATATATAAAAAGTTTTCGTGAGAAATTTGATTCCCGAAGTATATTAATCTGGGTGCTGATGAGTGGATGTACCCCAACCCCGGATTCGGAGGGCGTAAATCCGAGTATATATGGTTACCGGTTGGCTATATATATTTGTCCACTTGATTGTTTGCATTACATATGTTTGACTTAATAACTTGCTTGAATGATATAGAGTGAGGAGTATAACTCGCTGAGCCTGTGAATCGCTCACTCCCTTACAGTTTATTGTCACAGGATTATATTTGGTACCAGCCAGGACGAGGCTACCCTCAGGTTAGCTCCTCTATGGATTCATGGTTTTGAGGGAAGGATGCGAGGGTTGAAGAGAGTTCCTTCTTCTTTTTCCTGGGAGGGGTTTCTAAAAAGTTTTTGGAAACAGAATTGTAATATTTGTAGGATCAGTAATCCAATTGCTTTCTTATATACGCTCCTAAACTATTTTCTTTTACTGTTATTTTCTGCAGTTGTTATTAGTTAGTTTTAAGGCTATTAGTTGTACTTTATGTGGCTAATCTAATACTATCAAGCCTATTGGTTATCTATTTAGGATACGCTTCTGCACAATATTTATGGCTTTAAGAGACTTATAAATTAATCTTAAGCCGGGTATTGTGTATGGCGGAACTATCCCATCTAAGATACCCTCGGGGCGTGACAATAATAGCCTTTGAATCATCCAAGCTAGCTTTCAATAGAATATTTTCATTTTTTAGTTCTTTTAGCTTTTTTAGAATTTTATTACTACTGCTACTTTCAACATTATTATTTTTTATAGTTTTAATCTGAAGATCCATCAGATCATTATCAACTGTTAATTTTTCATTGATCTTGATCAACTCATCACTTCCTTCTTTTTTACCTTTTTACATTTATTAACTATCTTATCATTTTCTGATTTTAGAGCATTAATTTCTTCATGCAATTTTTCATTTTCAATTTTAATCTCTTCATGCTTGGTTTGACAAAATTGTCCAGCTCTTCTCCTACTTTCGTTATTAATGATTTTAGCATGCTATTCTTTTTCTTTTTCTTTACTTGATAAAGTCATATTTCATACACTTTTCATGTAACAAATAGTGATAAAATGTTATTGGTTTTGTAGAAATCTAAGGAAATGGTACTTAACTATACTTAAATTGTTATTTCAGGTCAAGAAGGACTTTGAAAGCAAATATATAGAAATTGAAGGATTTTTGTGCAATTTTAAAGACAAAAACAATGTGCATTGACAATTAATGGAAGTACATCATTGACATGTATTATGAAAACAGGCGTCCTTTAATGAATAAAACAAGTACCATCTGCCTTGAATGAAAAATCTCTCCACCATTGCAAATTTTGAACGAACACTAGCAAAATCAACTTCTACACCGCAAGTGTTGAGCTGGACTAGCTTGTGAACAGAATGAAAAATTTTAAGGTTGGCATCAACACAGTCGATTTTGAATAGCTCTCATCAGTGTTCATAATTTTGATCTTACGCCGACTCCATGAAGTTATGCTTCGCCGGTGTTGAAGCGATGCAGCCTATCTAAAGTTTACCAAAACATTAACATTGATGCCAATGCTGCTAGTGCTCAATCAACGTAGACCTGTACGCTACCCCTGCGCCGCCGGTGTTGAATTAGTAACTGCCGATGTACTTTTCAACTTTTCAAATTTCTTTGATTTTGCTTATGAATTCCTAGGTTTTGTTCACTTGATATACGCACAAAATTCCTAGAAGCTTTCCTCCATATCTAGATTAGAATAGAAGCCCTAGATTAGAATTATTAGAGAGTTATTTTGGATTTGAATTTGTTATCGATTGAAGCCTTGTAATCATTTGAAGATTGGATTGAAGATTTGCTTTGAAGTTTTGCAACAAGGATACTATTGATTGAATTTGATGATTTTTTACCTTTTCTCTTTATGCAAATTCAATTGTTGAGTGTGATTGTGATTATGAATTCTATTGTTGCAATTACTTTGTTTTATGTTTGTTTGATTCAATCCATGAGTTTCTAAGTTTTCATTGTGGGAATATAATGAAGCTCTAGGATAGCTAAGATGATTATTGTAATCCTATTATAGAATTATCATATTTGTGGATTATTCATGTGCAATTCCGACTATAAATCATGTTTCTTGTTAAACTAGGTTCATAGGAATCTTAACAACTCGGAAGGGAAATTATGATTCATAAGAATTCTTAAATTTAGATTAAATTACAATTGTGGAAGCGGCATAATCTAATCTGGTTTAGAAATTATCTTTTTGAGATTAATGCAATGTTATAGATTAGTTTCTCACTAAGGAATTAGGAAAAACTAGTTTAGGGTATTAGACAATTTTAGAATTAGAAGATTCATAATTGTATTTTCAATTCCACTGTTAATTTGTATAGCAGAAGCTAATGGATTGATTAGTGGTGCTAAAAGATTTTAAAACTTAAGATCTTTGATAATTTCATATGAATATCCACAAAGATAATTGTTATTATAACAAGATGACAATTTGATTAGTGAAATTAGGTGGATTCTATTTTTCTCACATTTAATTAATATATATATCTTTTTAAACACTCTATTTACTCTTATTGATAGTTATAATCTAAAATTAGAAATAGTTAATTAGTTAATTCTCTCAATTTTGATTGCCTAGATAATAGTAGAAACTAATAACTGTTTATTACTTAAGTGATCCTCGTGGAAACTATACCCTACTCATCATTGTATTACTTGATCAGGCCTAGTATACTTGCCGGTAGAATTTGCTTTAATTTTATATCTACATCTGCTGTGGATCATTATCTTTACTAGCTTATAGCATTTTTTTTTCATACATGGCATGCAATTTAGCATAGGAAGGAGAAAAGGAGGAGTTTACCTCATCATCGAGTGGTATGAAGCACGCATTCTCATTATCCGAGTCGAATGAGTCTTTGTCGCTCCATGTAGTTATGAGTGCTTCTTTTCTTGATCCTTTAGATGCCTTTTTTAGTAGTGGACAATACTATTGGATATGTCTAGGTTTATTGCATTTGAAATGGGTTATCAAATCCTTATTTTTATATATGGATGATCAGCTGTCGTTGTCTACTCTTTTTGACTTGTTTCTAGGCCTCGTAAACTTTTTAAGCTTCTTTGCCATCAAGACAAGTTCCTCATTTTCATCTTCATCTTTATGGCTAGAGTCTTGACTTGTGGCTTTTGGACAATTAATAGTGGTATTCATTTTACCTATTTATTTGTAACCATTTATTAATTGCTTTTGGACAATTATCCTTTAAACCATTTAATAACTATTTGGATAAGGGTGATGTAACTTCTCAAATTAATCAATTCACTAATTAAGAAAGGTAGTGTAGGTTCTTATTTGGAATAGTACTTTAGCAGGTAGAAATGTAATTTATGAGAACTTACCATGGCGAGTGGAAAAAAGGGGATCAATTGACTTTTAATCTAGTGCTTGATACCTATATTTCCTAAATTTGGCTAACAAATTAAGTGGTTGATGATTATCTCCTTAATCTAAAAGTAGCAGATGTAATTGATAGGAAGTCTTATTCTTGGATACTAAGGGTGGCAAGTCATTTGTTGTTAGATGAAGAACATCTCCCATATGGAAAATTCCTATATTACCATGAATTTGACGATAAATTAATTTGGTCATCCACAACATATGGTATTTACTAAGTGAAAACTAGCTATCAATCTTTTAAATAATGCTTCCCATATGAAAAACTAGTTTCCCATATGGACAATTCTTGTACTTGACCATGAATTTGATGATAAATTAATTTGGTCATCCACAACATGTAGTACTTACTAAGTGAAAACTAGCCATGAATTTTTTAAAAAATGCTTGTCTAAATATTGTTTTTACTATGGCGCCTTTGTCATATGTGATTGATAAGAGAATTTGGTAGATAATGGGAAGTCTTGATTGCAACCCTAATCAAAAGCATCATTTATAGAGGCTATACAATAATTCGTTAAGGGAAAATTGTACAGAAAGATTAAAACATTTAGGGCTAAGTTCATATGAGGTCATTATATTTTGAATGGTTCATTTGTGACCACAACGTTTAGAGAAGTAGGTCAATAGAGGTCATATCAACATATGTCAATAAAAGAAAAATTTAATTAAAACTCAAAAGATTTGCACGTTGTGACACATGTTAATTGCAACTCTAATTAACCTACTTCCTTAAATGTTGTGACCTTAAATGAACCACTAGAAATGATGTAATCTCAAATAAACTTATCTCAAAATGTTATGACCTTTTAGTGTAATTTATCCGATTCTTTAGCTACTAACCACAACTTGTTTTGCAAGAGAATATGTAGGGACGAATGCTATTTTAATTGTGCATATGAGGAGATTGTCGAACATATATCTCTTGAGTGTCATTAGTCTATGCAATATGGTTTGTGTTATCAAAGTAGAGTTGATGAAATGGATACTTCAAGGATTGGTAGATGGTTTGAAGCATGGATACAAAACAAAATCTGTAATAGCTAAGTTTTTCTTAACTTATAAGTAATGTGAACTACTAGATAGTGTATTTTGGGTAGTTAATAATAATTTAGAAGTAAATTGCATAAATATAAAATGCTAAATATTAATAGAAAATTTATTCTTATAAGTTTTAGGATATAAACTCTATCTTTAAAATTTTAGTTTTGAAATAATTATTAATTTGTTTGTATATTAGTCAATATCTGTCAAACATCATAATTTGTTCATCTTATATAAATTATGGACTTTAATTTTTATCATCTGCTTTTAAAATTCTTTCAAAATTGCCCAAAAAGGTGTTATAAATTTTTTTACTGTAAATTACAATAGAAAGGATAAACTTGGCCAATTTCCATAAAGTTTTCTACTTTAATTGTTGAAATGATGTTTTCAAACTAAACTTATCCCATTTTCCTTATTTGTGAAAAGAAGCAGCTGTAATTTGAAAGTTTACACTAGTTGGACATTTTTGTCACTGGAAGATAAATACAAAAGATTTTAAACATATGCTAGACTGATATAACTCAATATAATTAATACAAAATATTCATTAAAAAAAAAATTGGATGAGGCCAAAAACAAAAACTCAAAATTGGATAAAAAATAGTGAAACCCTCTTTTTCATTTTACTTACATTTACAACTTAAACACAAACCAATTCTCCAAACTCTTACCATCAATATCAGAAAATTTTCTAAGAAATGTATACAAACACTACTTCCAGTATTTTGAAGAAGCAGGCAAAGCAAACATATGGGAAAACATCAGTAAAACTAAAGTAAGTTTTATTTTAATGTTACAGTAAGTTCTTTTTGTTGAACACACTAGTATACTTACATATCTTATTGCTTAAGGATAAAACTCTAAGTTTAACAGATGTAATAACTTAAGGAACTGAAACTAAAAATGCATGTGTACTTATTTTATGAATTTGTTCATGTTTAAGAGTTATGGTATAATTGTTGGAAACTTATGAACAAGTATAACTTTACTTTAACAAACACAAACATAACAGTTCATGAAATAAAATAGAGCAAAACTATAGACAAAAATTCATATTTCAACCTTTGGTTAAAGGAAAGAATGATAGATTTAAGTAATCAGTAAGTTTGTTAAATATAGTATGTTTGAAGTAGTTTTGTTAGGTCTATCTTTAGCCACATTTTAATATATGTATCAGTTGAAGAAAAGTCAGTTAGTAAAGTGGAATAAGATAAGTTTGCTATTCTATGCATGACGGAAATCACGACCAAGTTACACCCATGGTAGAAATTGAGTGAAATTGAGGGAAAGTGTTTTTGGCTACAGCTTCAACTGCAGCTTGAATCATGCCCTCAGTTGGTCCAACGGTTTAAGCTGTGGGAAAGTACGAATGACCGTGATTTCAACCTTGCCTAATCATGGTCTGGATCACCCATGACTTGCCCCGATATTTAGGCTATGAGTTATGCAACAAACCGTGATTTGTTACCCTATCTAACCACAATCAGTATAGCGAAATCGCTATGTTCTTAACACATTATAATTCCTTAAAGATAAACAAATTAACAAAGTTAAGTCATGAGTCTAGGACATTTAGGCACTGATAAGAATCCTTTTTAAGTTATATACTAAGTAATGTATGTTTGTTATCTTATGGGGACTATAAATCAAGATTCAGACTGTCCAATAGATTATTATGACAACTAAAGAACAATGCATAGGTGAGTGTGATTTTGATCTTTCACATTGTGCTTGTAATGTAACTGCATTTATTTTGTAACATAACTAAAATGGTTAAATCTCATGGGGATTAGGAATAATGCCTGTTGTGTGGTGATTGTATGGATGAGAAGATTTAGTATTAAAAAATAGTTGATAGTATGAAGTGAACTGTGAAATGTGTGTTGTGAAGGTATAATGATGATTGTCCAAAACTTAAGTAATCATTGAATAATGGGATTTAATTATATTCGACCAATAAATTAAATGAACACACATTGCACGACATCATAAATTGCATTTGCATAGCATTCAAACTACGGATTAGCCCCTTCATTTTGTGATAATGCTATGTTATTCCGGTGTATCTGATTCTATGAAAGGTTACCATTGGGCTGTCAGCTCCACATAAACTAACTAGGCACTAAAGGATGTGGCCTGAGTTGGAGTTAACATTGAGATGAGAATACTTAGTGGAGATTCTGAAGTTCTATGGTGAAGTTGAGATTATATTACTTACGTAATTAAAATAGCAAATAAGTTTGAAAACTTATCCTTTCTTAGTTCTTAGTCTCTCCTGGGTGTAAATTACTTGAGCTAGTCTATTAACCCTTAAGAGAGGGCGTAAATCTCCATGTGTTTGGATTATGGTCATCCAAGCTATATATGTATGATATGGGTGATTGTTGCATAGCATATGTTTATCAATCAAACTTGTTTGTCCTGGCTTGTTATGTGATGCGATCTAGTCATTCACTAAACTGTCGTTTGCTCACCCTCCTATAGGCTTCTATGGTTATAGGGATTACTAGAAATGATCTTTGCTTGGGAAATGGAGTCGGCACATAGTGTCAAAGAAGCCAAGACTTGAATTGAAGTGATAATTGAGTATCTTGTATAAAGAACAATCTAAAGAAAATGTTTGTATAAATTTTGATGTAGTAGTTAAGGACTCAATGTAAGAGATATGCAGTGGAGACTAATGTTTGTATAAGTTTGTAATGACCAAGGGCTTATTGTAATGGTATTCTTTTAATTGACTTATATATATGTAATATTTTTCTTATTCTAATCAACCTTCGATCCTTTTATAACTGTCCATGCCATGGAGTATTCTATGTTATTGTACATTTTTGGAAGCCACAGTTCAAATAACATAAATATCTATGACTCTAGTTTGTTACATGATATAGTGATATTACTAAGGTACCTTGTGAGAATGTGACAACATCAGATCATCCTTAGAAGTTAACATTTTTTAATAAGATGGTTATGGTTTTATGGTATATTCGAAAGCATTAATGTAAATGGGATTTTGAGGAAGGAACCTTGGGTCCTCAAATAGTTATTAAATCGTTTTTTGTTTGAGCTTAAAGAGTTTAATTCACTTGAAAGAACTCAATTTTTCATAGGATTTGTAACAAGATGTAGGCAAGATTTTTATAATAAGATAGAAGTAGAGAGAGATAAAAAGGATTCATGCTACTGAATAATGACGCAGCACGAAAGCGTTAAATAACAGAAACCAATTCGATAATTGATTTCAAAACGTAAACTTAATCACATAATTGCTAAACAACTGTAAATTCACTGAGAAAACATTCTCAATTCAAAGTTAAAGATGCTTAATATCAGTTGTCCATATAAAGACAAGCCTAAAGGCCAATTTATATTATTACATGAGGAATTTTACAAGATAAAATCTAAAAAGAAAAATAATAAATATAAATAAATTATGTAGCCAATAATTAATGTTGAAAATAAAAGCTGGCGGCCTATAATTAATATTGGCAGTTTCAAAACTTAAAAGTTGAAACTGTCAGTAATAAATGCTGACTTTAATTGACATTCTGCTACTGCATTATTCTCTCCCACCTGCAAAGAATACCACTGGATGATGAAGATAAAATAAGTATATCAAATATGAATATAAAAAAATGAATTTTAAGAAGTATAAAGTAAAATATATCACCTATATTAGGAATTTAAAGTATATCCAATCTCGAGCTCCTTGGATCATTTGCAAATCTCCTCCAGATTAATAATCTCCCAAGTATCTTAAAATTGCAATAAATCAAACTCTCATGAATGCACTGACGAGCATTTAATCCTTGTAACTCCACCTCATTGTCAATCGGATCTACTACATCAACTATCTCATCTTGTTGTGGCCTCTTGAATTGAAAGCTATGAGTTTCTTTAAACATACACAGACATATAATACTATCCTCAGGTAGTGAATCTTGAAACTGTAGTTGCTCATTTTTTTCTTCTGCCTCCTTAGGTATCGATGTCAACCTTCTGATCACCTAAGGCCACTCGTAGTCTTCATCATCTTCTTCACAGTCATCATCTCCATTAGGTTCACAATAAATCTCATTCTTCTCATCTCCTTCCTCTATATTTGCTTCTCTCCTATCCAAGCATTCATTCTCAATAAATTTTAATTTATCTACACTATTTTCATCCCCCTTCTCAATTTGATCATCACATTCACCACCAATTAACAATTCCTCTTCTTTTTTTACATAGTCATCAGTTTCACATTTCTCTGCAATTTTGGTATCATCAAAATCTTCTTGGGTAACAAGCACCAATTCCTTTTCTTTTGATGTCTTTAGTCTTGTTGAAATAGGATTTCTTCATAGCCAAGAGGATGAAATTGATCTTCTAATAATTGCTTCATCCTAAACCATGTCTTAATAGGTGCTTTTCCTTCATAACTTCTCATTTTCTGTAATCTCTCCCACCGTATAGATGCATAGCCCTTGAGAGTACATGCTACTAACCTTCGACACCTCCATGTAATCAAATATTTGCTCAATCTCAACAATCCAATTAACAAACTCCTCAATCCCTAATTCTCTTATAAAATATGAAATTTCTACATTTAACTTGAAATCATTCATTCCTACGCTTGTAATAATTATCAAAATTACATCATCCATAGATCTTACCTTTTTCAAATCTGCCACCACTGCCTTATCTTCGAGCTGTTCCTCCTCCTACATCAATTCATCTTCCTAATCAGAATCATATTCATAATAATCATCAAAATTACGACACTTAGCTCTATATTGACCCCTATGACTTGCAGCAACAAGTTTGACAACAGGATCTCTGCAAGCATACTCTGCCCTTGGTCATCTCCCATAACCGTTCCTATTCTTGTTGGTATTAGATCACTCCATCAGATCATCAAAGCACTGCTCATAACGTCGGAATCTCTAATCCATGCTACCCAACACTACCCATCGACCCAAGGATTTGGTTTTCAAGACTTCCACATCTTAAACACCATCGAAGACGTGATTTCTGTCAACACTGACGTTAATTGCCATCTGAACTCACCTTGCTCTGATACCAATCTGACACAGTGCGGAAGTGTTAAATAACATAAACCAATTCGAAGATTGATTTCAAAACGTGAACTTAATCACACAATTGCTAAACAATTACAAATTCATTGAGAAAACGTTCTCAATTCAAAGTCAAAGATATCAAATATTAGTTGTCTATACAAAGACAAGCCCAAAGCCTGTTTATATTATTATATGAAGAATTCTAAAAGATAAGATCTAAAAAGAAAAATAATAAATACAAATAAATTATATAACCGGCAATTAATACTAGAAATAAAAGCTGACGGCCTATAATTAATATTGGCAGTTTCAAAACTTAAAAGTTGAAACTGTCAGCAATAAATGCTAATTTTAATTGAGATTCCGCTGTTGCATTAAATAAGATGATGAAATCTTGCCAATACACCTCCAAATGGTTGTTTTGATAGTGAATATGTAGCTAGAGTCATTAATGAAAATTCGTGGTGTCCACAGAAGGATGAAGTTACAAAAATTTATAGTAACAGTGCTTTGAATATTTGCACAGGAGATGCAGGCACATGAGTGGTATGCGGAGATTCAGTTCGTTCTGAAGCCCCTACTCAACCTTACAAAAGCTTGAATAGTTTGATGATTAAAGCTTTGCAGTTCGAGATGAGCTTTAGTGCATACAAAAGGGGTGGCACAAAGCTTAAGACTGATTCTAAATTATTTTTCGAAGCTATTCCTTCAAATAAGTATGTCTTCTAGAAATAAAAGAGATAGTTGATGAGATTAGATCCCTTAAAGTTTTGTTTTCTCAATGTTCATTTAATTTAATGACAAAGAAAGCAAACACGTCTGATAAGGTAGTATCTAAAAGTAAATTAAAGCAAAGATGTGCTTTAGTTTTTAGGTCATTACACCTCCATTCCAATGGCTTAATATTCTATACATAGATTGACAATCACACCATGACTAATAATTTAATAAGATGGCTTCCCATTTGTTGTAAAATAAATAAATAATATCAAATTGGGAATCATAATAAATTATATAGGTGAATTAAAGGAGGTATTTGATCCAAGACCAATTAGGTTGGACCGAAGAAAGCTACATAAATTGGTTTAAGTCAATCACTGTAAAATTCAAATATAAATGTGTTAATTCAATAAATATAAAATAACTCAGTATTTGGGCTGAAATTTCAGACCAAATTGGCCCAATTAAACCTTTAACTGACTTGAGTCTTGCATGATCGGTTCACTATTTTACTATACAAAATTGACTAATCAAGTCGATGGAGTATCTAATAATAATTGAAATTAGACTACATATAATGATTCAGTGAATAATTAAAATTTGATTGATAACAACTTGATTAATGTTGTGGGTCGATTCAATTATGAAATCGATTAAAACTAGAATAACCTAGGTACCGATTTACATTCTCTGCCACTGGGGATGAAATCATGTATGAAGCTGATCTTGAATTGCTTGATAAGATCAATGTGAAGGTGCGGAAACATATGGTTTTATTAACAGCAAAGTAAAATACATTTGTTAGTAACTAGGAATGGTGTATGTTCCTTAGGAGAGCAAATATAACGTTGGCCTGAGAAGCGTAACATGTGTGATAAAAAAAGCAGAGAAGAAATGGCTGGATAGGTTGGTTAAACAAGAAGAGAAGCCCCCTGTCTTTCTGAATGTCGGCTGGGACAAATGGGTCGATGAAGAAGATGAGAATGATAGGTTTTTTTCTTTCTTCTCTAGTTTTCCCTATGCTTTGCTGATTTCAATTAAGAGAGCTCTTATATCTGCATCTTGTCCGTCTCAACAGAACGATGATCTTTATTTCTTAGGCCAAAACTTTGTTCCTCCTTATTCGATTGTACTTGTACAGCTTGTGAAAATTTTAGCCCACATCTTTTTGTACCCGAAAAAATTGAACAATATTTGTATATTTATATTATTCGTGTAAATCTTTTATTAAGTTGTCAATATGGAATGTGTAAGTTTAGTAGAAAAACAATATCTTACTAGTGATAATTTGATACGATGATATTATTGTTTGCTAATAAATAATAGTAGTATTATTTATTTATCCATGGGCAACTATATTTATAATTAGCCTCTTTTGGATAATTGTCCTTTAGACCATTTAACTAACCAATTGCTATAAGGCGAGGATAATGTAACTCCACAAATTAATATCAATTCTTTTTTTTTTATTTTTTGCCCATGTAAATTAATAGCAATTCATGAATTATAATAAATTATATGGGTAAATTAAAAGACGTAGAACTCGATCGTCCAAGACCGATTCGGTTGGACTAAACCAGGCTATGTGTAATTGGTTTAATTTTTAAGTCGATCAAGGCTTAGTAAGTTTAAATGTTAACAAATAATTTGATAAATATAAAATAAATCAGTATTATGGCTGAAACCTTAGATCGAACTGGATTAATGCAGGTATTTACGTACATGCTAAGGGATATTTGGTATTAGTTATCTATTTGGGAGACATGACACTATCTGTGATATGTATGCAAAATTAATAAAGATGTCTAAGCTCACCACTTTAGAGAATATACTATGTTCCTTCCTTAAAAATTAGTTTTAGTAGCAATACTAATCTTTGCCTTTAATTTATTATAGGAAAATATCCTTTAAGATATAGAATGCAATGAAACAATGTCTAGTACCTTACCCCTTAAAATGCAAGAATGTTTTAATCATCCTTTATCATTATTACAATATTTGAATTTCTTTGCTGCGACGTATCCTTAGCTAAATTTTTTGACTCATTGATCTCATCATACACAATCATACTATCACTTGATTATATCATTAAAGTTCGTGATCAGAAAAGTATTTCTTACATTTTTTTTTATCATTGATTATGAGCTTTACCATGCAAGAAAAATGTATGGATGGAAATGTTAAAATCATCCTTGTTTGACATAATCCAAATAAGAGATTTCGGGTCTGTTAACATTTTCCTTAGGAAAGGGATGTAACTGTGATACATGCACAAAAAAAAGAATAAAATATAAAGCTTATAATTATTCAATATGGTATATACTATACGAAATAATTAAGTAAAAGAAAAAAAAATGTAGAGTCAGTTCACTACGCTCACAACTACCTCCATTTGGGCTGCATTTATTTTAAACTATATTATTAAAAAAAAGGAAAATCATATAAAATGTTATGACTAGATAATATAGGTTTTTTCCAGGTGACTACTAATATTGTCATTGTAATTATAGTAAACCAAAACTCATAAAAAGTTCAAGCTCCCACCCCAGCAGCATTACCCACTATAGTAGCCAAAAAATGTTCTCTTTGAATTTATTTCACTCACAGAAAATAAACTATCCGTAGGTTTATAATCTTCATATATTTTTAGAATATTCTAGTCTACATTATTGGTCAAATCGTCCAAATCATCCACCTCGTGCTCAGATGTTGCATCAAATCCCTGCATTTTTTTTTTTTATCATATTAGGAGCGTACATTAGTTTAATATTAGATCTAACTCTATAAGAAAATTAACATTTAGAGATAAAAGTTTTATGATAGAAAATAGGTAAAATAAATTATATTTCTATAAATAAAATCAACGATAATAGTTTTTTTCATGGAATTTATGTTAAGACATAGAATTTTTATTTTTAAAACCTAATTTTCTTGTAATTGTAATGAATCAAATAATCGTGAGCTTCCCCTGAACCACTTTCATCGAGATACAGTTCTCCACTCTCACTCACTCGCAATTGTTAAACTCTAGTAAATTGTCTATTACAATATAGGGAAAATTACACTTACCACGAAAAATTATCATGGAAAAAATGCCCTATGACCAAATACATGGAATTACCGGGTCATTTTGGTAAATATCGATATTAATACACGTGGCATGACCAGGTATCGCCTAACGAATGTTTGGTCATCAAAGCGTATGCTTTTTTTATCATATTTTCATTTTTTTTTTCCCCCCGACATCTTAACTTCTTAAGTAATGCAAATCACGAAGTGTGATTTCTAATTTATGGCATTCCTTTATTAAAAAAAAAAAAAAGGACAAGGGACATGGATCAAAATCATGAATTACAAAAGGGGAAAAATGAAATTCCAAAATTCTAATTATTTAATACGTACTTTTGTATTAATTAGCTTTGTCATCGAGATATACTCTCAACATATTTTATTGGAAAGCTAATGTTTTTCTGTTTTTTTTTTTTTTTTAAATTTCTTCTTATAATTTTAACATATTTCTGTTTAGCTAAGTATAATTAAATGTGAGTCCTCTATATTATTATTACCATGTTTGATCCCGATTATATATTCATATATTAAGGAATGAAATTAAGGATAAATTATACATATATCCACATAACTATTGGGCATAGTGCATGATGACTTTCATCATTTCGTAAACTAATAAAATGTCCGATCTATTGTTGATATTAGCATTGGTGTAGATTCTATTACTCTGTTATATATAGTGCAATAATGATGGATGTATTACAACACAATCGTATAGCAAAAGAAACATACCAAATAAATCTAGCATAAGTTAATATTATATTTAAACAAAATGAATATAAATTAAGAAAAATTTATATCTCGTAATTAATTTTAACGGAACCGATCCTATTATTATTCTACGGTTTATACTATACTCAACCGTAATCCAATATTCTAAATACTATATTTATTTTAATAGTTAAATGGTTAATTAGATAATACCATTGAAGCTTTCAAAAATTAAACGTGATAGCTATATTTCAATTAAATAATAGTTTATTTGAAAGATCATAGCCATTGTAATAACTACAGACACAGCTTCTATATGTAGGACTCATAACCATCATCTATTGAAATAAATAAACAATAATAATTAATAAACAGGGTAGGAGTCTATTAAAAAAAATTAAAAAAAAAAGAAAAAAGGAAAAGAAAAAACCATACTAACAACGCTGTCCAATCGTGAAAAGAGAGGTACAGGTAAAGGTACGTCCTCCTGGCAGGTCATGGATGCATGTGCTAGTAAAAAAGCAACATGCGTAATGAATTCTCCACCTCCGCTAAGCTGCTGTACATGCTCTTCCCATCTTTGGTGGCTTGCAACGTATAATTCAGCTATCATCTCCCATTTCATTTTTATATCGAAGTCTTCCTGCAATTTAATGGCTAGCTGGACTCCCTCCGTAGCTGTCCCACGTGCCAAAAATTCAGAGTTAAGGATTAAGCTGGGCCGCTGTCTTACTTCTCAAGTAATCGCTCACAATCATAACCGTTGCTCTTCAAATCACGTATATATGACTCCAGTGGTTCGTATACCTGTTTATAATTTCCCGCGGGTAGCATTTTCTGATGAAAGCGTACTAGATACATCAAATAGTCAGAAACGTATTTACTTGCATTGCAATCGGAACGAACTGATCTATCGACGGCACCACCACCAGGACTCCCTTTATCATCGGAATAGTAACAAAGAGTAGTAGCAATGTGCCATATGAATAGCCTCCGACTAAGCTCAGTTTGCCATGGTTCAAACTGGACACCATACTCTCAAGTCTCCTCTATTTTACTAAGTAAAAACTTAGTAAAATTCAAGAATCCATATCCGCGTCGCCCATCAAAATAGATTTTGAGCTTGTCAAGCATTACCACGAAAATCAATTTTCTCAATTCGTCGACATCATCATCATCCCCTGAAAACTTATCAAACTCTGGTGTTCTGTTGACATCTTTTCCTAAAAGGGCATCAATTTTCTCACATGGCAATAAAGAGAAAGGAAAAACATCACGGATTCTTCTTTTGTTTCTTGACGTGGTAAGGGCAAGACTTCTGAGGATGTTATACTGCTTCATTCTTCTTGACCATCGCTTTTCACCAAACAAAGCTCTATTACACGTACAAATAATTTGAAATAAAAATTTTGCATGGGCGTTATAATTTTTGTGTCTATCTAGACAAATTAATGTCCAATCTGAAAAAACAACCAAAACGACAGCATATATCTCTAATACAACTGCACCAACCATCACAAAATAGGTGATCAAAACATCCGACAATGGGTATGACCACCTGGCATTATTGTGCTTGTGTAAAATAATAAAGATAGTCATTGTTGCTATCGGTGTAACCAAATATACACAACGAAGACAGATGCCCAACCAAGAATAAATTAATAGGGCTTTTGTATATAGCAAATCATACATAAGCCCTATCTCAGACTCTACTAACTTGAAAGCCTCTTGGGGAGTTTTGCGGTCAAAATCTTCTACAATCTTCAGTTTTGTACCACCGGAATAACTTTTTGGTAACCTATCTGTAAAGAAATACACCAATGTGGATAGATGGCAGGAAACTTCATCAAAATAAGTACCTTCAGGATTGTGTGAAGATTTTGAAGCAAAACGATCATATATTTGCTCGAATGTTGCAGATTGGAGAGCCCATATTCTCTCACAATATTTGATAGCTCCCAATATAATTATGGGAATTACCAAATATGTAAGAGGATTGTGGTCATTCCAAGATTTAACGATAGCATAGAGCGCCCCTCCAACTTGAGTAACTAGACTATGCAAGTGTCTTAACCATAGCTTATTATCCTCTAAGGAATAAGCAGTGATGGTATTTGGTCCTCCAAGATGCAAAATCAAGAACGGTACCCACAACAATTGTAGTTGATGATTTTGGAATGGCTCCTCTTTCAACGATTCTCCTTTATTTTGGGTAAGAAGACCGAGTGAAAAAATTGCCACAGCATCAGCAGAAACATATGCACACCATACTAAAATTTTCAACGAAGTTGCTTATGAAATTTTCCTTCGAGACCCAAAAAAGAAAAGAATGATTTGTATTGACATGCTAAATATAACACCTAATTGAACCTCCCATGCATACAAAAACTTGATAATTTTTTGCAGAAGCATTTTTCTTTTTCTTTTTTTTTAATCCCAGACTCAAATCATATGTGTATATACATATATGATAAGGTTTAATCACAAATTTATTGTTTTGTGGGGCACCTGGGGTTTATATACACCAATAAAGATGTTTGTGGAGAATATCTTCAAATTTTAGTTTTAGTATTTGTTCTTATCTTTGAGTAGTACAAGGAGACCATATCTTAATATCTAAGCCCACCAATAAAGTTGTTTGGAGAATATATTAAATTCTTTCGTTAGAATTTTAGTTTTAGTATTAATACTTGTCTTTACTTTGAGTTGTAAAAGAATCTGATTCTTCTTGTAGGATGAATCCATGCTTATACCTTTGCCTTTCGATGGGGTAAATATAACAAAAATTTTCACAATCTTTATCCTATAGTAATAATAAAAGTTTTTATTCAGCCGTATCCTCAACTAATTAAATCCAATTAAATATAACACATGAGACAGGACTCATCTAATCTCAATGGATACAAGCATATTACAATTCATTAATAAAAAAGGGGAAAGATAATAGAGTCATGAGAAAAGTAACTTAGCTTGCCTTTTAACATTGCTTGTACACTTTACCATAAAAAAAAAGTACGGAAAGGTAAAAATATTTTTTACTTAACATGTTAACACACTAGTAAAAAAGTTAATATCATGGGCATAAATATGAGACGAGACTCGCTTCTTTGGTCTATAAGTAAAAAGATAATAGAACAATACTAGCATCAATAAAATTTTCACTAACATATTTATTGACACTAATTTATACTAACACAAACACATATTCAATACAAGCAATAATTATATTGTTCATACACATATCTAATACTCAAGATACACTAACTTAAACACATTTAGTATATTATCAAATCATCTACTCCAATATTAATATTACAACACATGTCTCTTATCAATTAACATGCTCATAAAATTTAATAATTAAAACATATACATGAAAATTAAATTAAAATTAGAGCTAGATCATTTCAAGTGAAATATGAACTTGAATGCTAGAACCTAGGTTGTGTAAATAAGTATAGAACTAAGGAGTTTAATGAGATGATTTGATGAAATATGAAGTAATAATATGTATATGGATTTTATAACCTATGGTTATAACTTGTATATTGATTATAAGATGTTGTGTGTTGAGTTTATGATGTAAAACAAGTAGTTAAATAGGCTAAGTTTTTAAGAAAAGGCAAAGGAAAGTCATAAAAATTCAAATGGCTTGTCAAATTACTTTTTTTTTTTTTTTTTTGTGAAGTCCCTAGGTTGAAACAACCCATATGGAAGGGTGTATAACTTTTTGTGCAAGTCCTTAGGTTGAAACGGCCTGTATGAAGGGGTATATGAACCAAATAGTCCTTCGTATAGATCTGTATGAAAGGGTATATGATTTTCTATTTCTCATCCTGAAACCAAACAACCCTTAATATACTTGTATGAGTTCATACCCCCATATAAATATGAATAGTCCCCTATAAAAAATAAAAATAAAATAAAATAAGTAATATATATACAGTAAATAATAATTGAGTATCTGCATTAGGTTTTACTAAAATGTTAATTAATGAATGATAATATTTGAATTTAGTATAGGATATATAGGTTTGCCTTAGTGTAATTAAATATAACTTAGAAATTTGATTAAACATAATTTTTAAAAATAAAATAAACTTAGTTAATGAATCTCGATTCAACTTGACTTAATGAACGTTAATGAACTAAAATGAATTAGATCAATTAAGTCTCATCAACTTGGCTAAGTTAAGTAATATAAACTTAATTATAATTGGCTTAGATATAATTGTAATATATAAGATTAGGCTTTAATTAATGTAAGGAGTAGTTGTTTTAAATGTTTGTTTGCTAAGAAAAATGAATGTTTAAAATGAATTTGATGAAAACAGGTCATTATAAATAAAGGAAAAGAAAAGAGGTAATTTAATAGATAATGGAGAATTATATATATCTTGGCATGGTGATTTTTGTAGCCATGGTAGAGTTTTTATTTACTGTTTGATCAAATAGGGTCTTAAAATAAGTTTGATATAAGTAGATAATTTATTCAATTGCTTATATAGTTTAATTTCTTAAACATATATTTGCCTTTGAACCCTTTGATCTATCATCAGATTCCATTTGGATTGTGGACGTCATAAAAGGTATCCATGACATGCCATTGCATGATAGCATAGGCATATTAAAATGAATTAAAAACTTGAAGACGACCTACTAATTAAGGAGTGTTGATTGTGCTTGTTTCTTTAATCTAGTCTAGGGAGTGATAACCTTATTTAGAGTCGAGCATGATAGTTAAGCACATAGGCCACTTCTACCATGATGCAATAATATGCCATGATATAATGACAATTCATAAGTGGCTCAATGGGTAATCGATAGGCAACAGTATCGGAATAACATCTACTTAGGCTCCAAAGGATGCAATATAGTATGGCACGTTTATGGGATTGGTTAAGCTATATTATATTATGGACTAAAATAAGTAGAGATGCATAATGAATGTAAATCCTAGATGAAGCTTTTCTCTTTTTGGTTAGAAATAAGAGATATAAGTATCCAAGTTGCTTATATCGACCCTTGAGTTACTATTGTTACTTAGACCCACAGATTCTTAGATATTGTTCGGAGTGTGAGTGCTCCAATATTGCTTGTTTTACTTTAATTAAAAGATAATAAACTATTGTTTTTGTTGCATTACATTAGTCTAAGCATGTGTATCATCTTGTATGTGCCTGTATTATTGTTATACTGGGCTTTAGCTCATTATTCTTTCTTTCTTTCTAGTGATGATGTTGATGATGACGATTGACTTGGGTTAGGACGTTTCTGGAGATGTTAGGAAAGGAATGGATTGAAGTAGGATTGCTATGCCTATTTAATATTATTTTGTATAAGAATTGGATTTATCTTTTCAAGTCTGTATATTTTCTGTAAGGGGTTGGTTGTGCAGCTTATGTTTTGTAAATGAATCTTTAAAAGCTTCATTTTACCATTGTAAATCTAGTTGTCTTCAAAATCTAATTAAACGATTTTAGTAATTAAAATTGGCTATCAAATATTCAACATAAACAAATCTTTTAAGAAGCCTATGCATGCAATACTTAAGGTATTACACATGACTAGAGGACTGGGTATGCCTGATCTTAAGTGCGAGGCATGTTAGGCTATTATAAAAAAATAAGGATGTACTAAGTTGACATTTTGGAGCATATGTTATATTCCTTTCCCCTAATTTTAGTTTTAGTAATACCGATTGTCTTTACCTTTATTTATTTAAAGAATATATTTCTTCCTTTAAGCTTGTTGAATGAAATCATGTCAAACACCTTGTTTGTAATCCTTGAGAATTTTCACACTACTACAAAACAATGGAATAATTAAATGTGAAATAGATATTGTACTTATGACCCAACAAAAACCCTAAAATGAATCTATGAGCAGTTGTGAGCTCATTGGTAGCTCCAACTTGAATAGAAATTTTCTAAGCCTTAATAGACATTAAAGACAAGGTTTTGTAACTTAAGCTAACAATTCAGAATATAAATATAAGTAGCTATAAATTTCAAATACAATAAAAGACAATCTATTTATAAACCTATTGATTATAAACAATAACAACAGAATGAACTGCTAGGATTATCAATACGTGGCATTGAAAACCGTTCCATAACTGCAAATCTAGATTTAAAATAATGATTTGGATTGTACCATTGTTTTAGTTAGAGAATTATGAACCTCTAGGAACTAAAACCCTAATTTGACCTATCAAACCTAGAAAACTCTAATCAAGTAAGATAAAACTCTACAAAAAAAAAAAAAAAAAAAAATACTCAATCGCATAAACTATAAACTTAAGCTTTGAACTTCAAATTAATCTAGGAATATAGTAGGTTCCTTTGATCAACTTTTAGAGATAAAAACTTTAAATAACTAGTATGTTTATACGCATAAGGCCTAGTAAACTATGGAACAACTTAGATATCTAACTAAATAATTATCTTGTTAGCTTATATAAGTACAATACGATATAACATGGAGAAATAAGAGCCGACTATGTAATCACCCTAATTTTACATAACCCAATTATAATTGAAAATAAAATGTAGAATCATAAAAGAACTACAATAAAAATATCAGAAAATCAATCCAATCTTTTTTTTTTCACGATTTGAATTTTAAGTATAAACAAATTAGATTAAAGAATTGTTATCAATAAGACTTTAAAAATACATAATGATTTGACATAAAGTAAATGAAAAAGTAAAAAAAATTATTTAATATTTAAGACCTAAGTTTTAATATTCGAAACATATCAATACCTTTAAGTTAAATAATTCTGAGTCTATAGAAACTAAAATCTAACTTAGTAACTTATAATTAGTAAAGAGAACCAAGTAACAAATATAAAATAAATATTAAATTTCTAATCTAATAAAAACTCTAGAATAAATCTATAAATAGTAATGAATTCATATGTGATTTCAAACACTATAAATTTATAATAAAGTCAAATTAAGGGTGATATATTATTAATTTATCAAAATACTACCAAACAAAACTTTCAAATTGATAAAATATAATTTACGATAGCATGCATAAAAGTTGAAAAGTAAAAGCCTTAAACTAAAAATTCTATGTATACTAAAGTGTTCAAAATATTTAATATTGATAATATGTAAATTTTTATCCAAAAATATTATCGAACTAATATTTATCATACATGTCATTTAGATATGCAAAATTAACTTTTTGCACCTGTTCATATTTTTGCCCACTCCTTACATAGTTGGTGGTTATAAATTCATCATCTTTTTTTTTTTTTTTTGTTTTTGTATTTCTCATCTCATTCCTTACATTTTATTTTAATTTTCTTTTTCATAGTCTCTTTTCTTCTTTTGGATTCTTCCCCTGTATGTAACAAACATACACTCATACATATATCTTTAATAGAAATTCTATGCATACCATAGCATTTAGAATATTTAAGATCGATAATATGTAAATTTTCATATAAAAATATTATCGAATAAGTATTTATCATACGTGTCACTTGGACCCGCAAAACTGACTTTTTGCACAAGTTCATATTTTTTTCCCACTTCTTACATATTTATTGGTTATAAATTCATCATCTTCTCTTTGTTTTTGCATCTCGATTCATCTTATCTCCCTGGCATTTTTTTATTATTTCTTTCCACATTACTTCTTTCTCCTCTCTTTAATCCTTCCTTCCACGTAAACAAAACCTATGTAATGATACAAATACAAATTTCTTAAATAAAAGTTTTAAATAATTTTTTGGAAAATAAAACTCTTGAATAATTGTCATATTTATACCCATTTAACTCAATAAACTACCCTAAAACTAAGATAATTATTAACTAATGAATATAATAATATTTTTCTTATCAAATTTAGCTAAATTTTGGTGCAAGTGGGAAATGTGCGGTGGAGATAACATTGAAGATGTTGCAGCCGAAATCCCTCAACAATTTTCACAAATAATACATGAAAAAAGTCAACAAAAACACACAAACCAATCCTAAATAGCCAAGCAAAGCTAAGCATTAAATGCATAAGAAGACTTGCAAAAACAGATCCCATTCGGTGAAGAATATCAACCAAAATAGTTGCTACATTCTTCCTCTTCTTCTTCTATTTAAGTCCTTCATTTGCAAGAGAACAAGGACATTTATTTGCAACAACACAAAGCTTAAACTCTCTCCAAAATTTTTTCTCCCTATAACCATTAAAACACACTCAAACCACACACAAATAACATCTAAAACAAGCATCAAACAAGAGCTTAAGAAAAACAATAAGAATAAATAAATAAAGGAAGCAAATCAAGGTAAGTTAATTCAATTTAAGAAGTTTAGATGGTCAAAATATGATCTTAAACTATATTTCTATACTTATAGGAACGGTTAAAGCTCTGAGATAAGGTTTAGAATCATCAAACAATTTCAAACAAAGTAAGTTACACTAAAAACTATAGTTATATTCTTTAGAATCATAAAACAAGGATTAGATACATGTTAATATGTTATATGTTGATATATGTGTATATATAACATGTATAAACACTTAGGAACACATTAGAATCAATTTGGACGTGAAAAAAATAATCAAAATCGGATCAAATCATGCGATGAAGACCATGAACAGTCGTTTTCTAGAAGAGCATGGGTGGAACACGGGGCGGTGTACACCCCATGTACTTCTCGGCTTCAATTATGGGTTTAAAACCCAGAAGAGTACGGCCATGTACTTAGCCGTGTACCTCTCGAAAATTAGAAAAATAAATAAAAAAAAATAAAATCTGATTAAGTTTCAAAATTATTATTATTGTTGTTGTTGTTGTGATATACAATATTATTATCATTATCATTGAAATTACTATTGTTTTAATAAAGTTATTATGAAAAATGATATTAATGTTACTAATAAATTACTTTATAATTATCACTATTTATATTACTAATATTATTATCATTATTATTAATATTAGTGTACCTTATAAATGAAAATAAAGTATAATAATTATAAAATACATATTTCATGCATAAGAATGGAAATTTAAATAAGCTAAATTTTTAAATAATGTGATATCTATTCATAACAAGAAAATTATATGAAGTATATGAAAAGAAACACAACGATACTAAACAATAGTAAATAAATACCAGTACTATAGTGGGTTAGATAAGGAAAAATATTAAAATAGCAATAACAATAGTTATAAAAATATAAGCTTACTAAATACGAATTTTTCCAAATACCTGATATATATATATATATATATAAATACCTAACAAGATTAAGACAAGCAAAATGAAAATAAATATTAAATAATAATTGATTATCATTGGACCATTAATGAAGTAATACATATAATAGAAATTAAATTAAATATCAAGATAGGACACTTAGGCAGTCATAGCAATTGAGTTGCGTTATTTACATTATGTTAATAAGTATTTTGTCTTAATAAGTGACAATGAATTATGAATAATATAAATAGGACTAATATATTTTAAATGAATTATTTTACTAAGTAAAACCATAAAAGAAAGGAGTACGTAATTTCTAAAATATGTCTAATTTAGAATTAATGTAAATAATAGTATAAGTTATACCATAATTAATATGGTGAATATGTTGTTTCAAATATCTTATTTTCGAAACTAACAAAATGATGGATTTATTAAATAATAAAATTGGATAATCATTACAAATAGGAAGACTTCTCTTATAAATTTCATAACTTTGATCATAAGAAAATAATACATATATATATATATATATAGATAAAATTCTTAGTTAAATAAATAGAGAATATACCAGAATCAATAACTAGGACGCGAAGAATATCATCAATATCGTTATATAAATAACAAAATAATAAAATATCTATTATTTCATTTTTCATAGAAAAAATAGATCAATTCATGGATTTCCAGTAGCATATTCCAATAGATTAACGAGGACCACAGGTGAGTAATTTTGACCTTATCATACTGTTTGTGCTATGTAGTATAGCTGCATTTATAATAATAATATATTAAACTAATATGCATGTGGGGTTTGGGTATACTGCATGATGTTTAGTGTATGCTTGACTGCCAAAATTATCCTATTATAAGTGATAAGTTTATTGAATGATAATTACTGTATGAAGCATGTTGATATTATCTGTAAATTGTATGATCACCTTAAACTTGACTAAAAACTAATGACACTATAAAAGAAAATGATTATGCATTACACGATTTGCATAAACAGCATACGAGCAAGTGGCAGCCTACTACGTATTAGTATTTCGGCGCTCTGATAATGCTTGGTTGACTTAGGCTAAAAGCTATTAGATCAACATAAGATTACCTTTAAGCTGTCGATACTATAAGAACTAAATGGTAAACGAAGGACGTCGTTTATGGTATCACTTTGAAAGGACTAATGCTCACTGAAGTTTCTAAGGCTAAAAATAGGAAAAGAGAGATTTAAGATACGGTTAATTTAAAGAGATAATTAAAGTAAGTATTGTTGTATTCCTGTATGTTTAGTCTCTCCTCGGTAGGTAGGCCATAGCACCGTGATCCTTCAACCCCGATGAGAGGGCGTAAATCTCCATCCTGTTTTGAATTCTAGATCATTCAAGCTTGTAATGTTCATATGATTGATTGTTATATTGCATATGATTGGTAATTATACTTGTTTGTTATTGTTTGATGTGTGGTTTGGTCATGTTATCTCACTGAGCCCATGATTCGCTCACCCCCCAACAGTTTTTATGCGGGATTAATACTAGCTGGGATTGGGTTAAGAATGTGTGAAGAGAGCTTCTCCAACAAACTCTATTGAAGATAGAAATATAGGACATAGTAAACATAGAATGTAAATTAGATAAATTGTATAATTATTAAAATTTGCAAGTTGTAAAGTTTGAAACCCATTTTCACTATTTGGTAGGGGACACCGATTCTCTACGGTCTTGGTAGAAAGTGGTAAATTGGATTCCATAGTTGAAATCCAGTAATATAATATATCATTTATATGATAAACATTGATAAATAAATAGAGTCTTGTACACTCTGACTTACAAGACGGCTCTCATATTATGGGTGCACATATGATGCGATATCTTTAGATTAACCCTACTAGTCCCCTTTTTGAGATGGGACAAACTATCTTTCCTTGGAATTCCAATGCCACTTGGTCCTCAAATTGAGTCAAGTTGTCCACAAAATTCATCTTGAAAATGACTCAGTAACCAATCAAAAAACACCAACTAATTGACTTCTTTAATGAAGATTTCAACGCTCAACACAATTTGCAAATTTTGTCTCTAATCCTTCTCTTGTTCACCATAGCTACCAAGAGAAATTAGAATCAGAACTAATAAACAAACACACATAAAATCCGTCTTTATAGCCGTGATTTACCTAGAATTTTTTAGGCATGTAGATTTGTCAATCAACCAAAATAAACTAGCCTACAAAGCCAACTAAATAAGCATCTAAAATAACAACTTGTTAACTTCAATATTTCCTTCCCTAAACAAGCTAAACCATATGCTAAAGTCCCACTTGAAGCTTGGCATTAAAGAGCAATTAAGAGATGCAAAACAAAACCTAGACTTCTACTTTAAGCAGCCAAAACCTTCAAGCATTTGTACACACGTATCTATGTCAAGACACTCTCTTTATAACTTGACATTTAGAGCTTATAATTAACAAATCAGCAAGACATTTACTTCAAGAACAAAACTATGAAATTCCTCTCTTTATTTAAGTCAAAATTAGAAAGAAAAAAACATCTTTTTCCCACATATTCCATCATAAAGCCCCACTTTTCATTAAGGCAAAACACAATGAACAAATGAACACTTGTACCTCCCATTCAACATCAAAGAGCCAAGAAAGAAGGGAAAATTTGTAAAATTTTCCTTAAACACACTCGTATCAACATCAAAGAGCCAAGAAAGGAAGAAAATTTTGTAAAATGCTTCTGCATACCCTCCAGCACGAGCAGTGTAGACAAGCTGGGTAGAGAACAGAAGGTCCATCCAACCATCCAGCATGCTCATGTAGCCTCCCGTACAGACTTTAAAAACCCATTTTCTCTTCCTTTCCAGTACAAAACCAAACCCTAGACCTAGACAAACATTCCTAGAGCCTTGATAAATCATTTACAACAAAGGATTACAAGTATAAAGGTAAGAAAGGCCCATTTCTGGTTAATTATTCTTAGCAATCCAGCTACTTATTATCTCATTCCTATTTTTAAGGTATGGCTTTACTATAAGGAAGTTCTTAACACTTCAAACTATATCTAAACAAGATAATTTCTATTCTATCTTGAGTTCTATATTACATTTATGTTTAGGAAATAGAGAAAATCCACGAGTAGAATGGCTTTAATATCTCTATAAATTTCGGTTATCATATAGTGTGGTAGATGCCTATATTATGTTCTGATAACTTTGCAAGACTATATTCTAGACTAAGATCCTATCTCATATGATGAAAAGTTGCATGAAAAACCAACTTGCACGTCAAGCCCATGCAAACCCTAATTTTGGCACTCATGAGAAATGGAGCTTAACATGCATGTATCATGATCTAACCTAATTCAAAATTAGTAAAACAAGCTCATAACATGATCCATGAAGTAAATACCAACTAACACGACTCTTAGAATACCAATAGTAAATTTCGGCCCTAGGGTTTTCTAGGTCCCATAATGAAAAAATAGGTAATCTAGACACTCTAAAATGTAGAAACATGATGGAATTAGGAATAGAAGATTTAGATAGGTTAAAAAAACCTAAGACACTAACCCTATAAGTTTTGGCCATGCATGGGTTCATTATAATTAATCTAAGTTTAATGCACCAACAAGACCTATATATCATCCTAAACATGTAATGAGATTGAAATGAATAATTAAAAACTAGGTGATGACCCTAAACATAAAGAAAACATTAATTGAGACAGTTAAAGTTGACAAACAGAGTAAATTAATAATCAAAATATTTCTATCAAAAAGGCACTAAAGAATGTTGAATCTTGATAAGCTTATATTCAATAACATAGAAAAATGAGATCACTCTCAATATAGATATAAACATGAAATGAGATCAAGAGAAGCAAAATGAAAATAAATATTAAATAATGAATATTAACTATATTAGGATAACAATACTAGAAAACCCATACGAACACTAACAGTTTGAGAATAAAGCTATTAAGCGAAATATAAAACTTAAAAGACAAAATAAAACTTAGGAAGCATTGTAGTAACCCTACTGGCACTTAAAGAATAAAGGAAATAAAAATTATAAATTGAATAAATTAAATAACTATTGAATAGTACTCGAAATAGGCTTTCCAATGCTTATTCATATGTAAAAATCCAAGTTGAAATGAATACTATAGGCTTAGTTGAAGATTATATTATAAAACGAGTAATTAGAATTATTTAAGTGACTTTTCCTAAGTAAAATTCATTATTACATATTTTATAGTAAAACTATGAAGTAAAGGATTTTATGAGCTTTAAAATGACTATTCATGAGCTAGATTTGGATTAAAAATGAGAAAACTGTCCTAGGAAGAATAAAACTAATTTTAGGACACTCAGGCATGAATTTAAGACTTGTTTATATAATTACATGTCTAATTGATGAATATTTTATTCATCTAAATAGGTGATCCCAATCATTGAGGATTTATTCTTGATTGTAACTTGATTCAATTCCCTATAATCAATACACATAAGTAAACTCATGTCCTTCTTTTTCACAAACAATACAGGAGCACCCCAAGATGAAATATTCGGTCTAATAAAACCAACTTCTTGTAACTCTTGCAATTGTTGTTTTAGTTCTTTCAGTTCAGCAGATGCCATCCTGTATAGAGCTTTGGAGATAGGAACAGTTCCAGGTAATACTTCAATCCCAAATTCTATTTCTCTATTTGGTGGCCAACCAGGTAAATTCTCGGGAACCACATCAATAAACTCCTTTACCACAGGTACCGTGTTAATATTTATCTCTTCTACACTCACAGGTGCTACAATAGATCCTTCCCACAACTCCATTGATCTTATACTCCTAGGCCTTTGCCTTTCCAACACATAAGTAAATCTCCCTTCCTTCAGATCGAAACTCAACTCAGCTTTACTACAATCAATTGAGACCTTATACAGATTTAGATAATTCATTCCCAAGATCACATCAAAGTCAGATAAAGGCAAAACTAACATATCCATAGGCATGCTCACACCATAAATTAAAACATTTACATTCCTACATACGCATGGGTTTCTAGTATCAACAACCAATGGAGTATTCACGCACATAACACGATCAATTAATATTTTAGAAGTAAGTTCACACTCATTCACAAAATTTTCAGATATGCATGCATGGGTGGCTCTAGTATCTATCAATACATAAGCATTTCGATTGAAACACTCAAAGTACCTGTCAAAGAATCAACTGAGGGTATCTCCTATACTTGTTGTAGTGTAAATACCCTAGCATTTGTTTTTCCTTTCTCTACTTTAATTCCACTCTTGTTTTTAGGGTGATCTTTACAGTTGGCAATATGGTGACCTCGTTGTTTACAGTAAGCACAAAAGACCGATGGTAATCTTGGGCTTTTACATTCAGAAGCCTGATGTCTAACTTGTCCACAAGAAAAGCATGCACCCAAAATCCATTTACACTTTGAAAACTCATGGGGTCCGAAGCATCTAAAGTATTTCTTCTCAAATGATGGAGTTGAAGCTTTAAATGTTGATTTCCTATCTTCTCTCTTTCCTAGGAATGGTTTCTTTCCTTTACTTGATAACTGGCCATAAGAAGAAGTAGGTGTGGGTCTTTTGCCTGAGAATGCCGCTCTCTTTGCCCTTCTCACTCGACTATCAGTTTGAATTTGCTCAACTAATAAAGCCTTTGCTACTGTATCAACCAAAGTATGTAACTCAAATTTCTTCACTTCCCCTTGAATTTCTTCATTTAAACCATTTTGAAATTTCTGGACCTTCATCCTTTCATCTCTTTAATCTCCTCCAACAAAACCCAATAATATGAAAAACTCAGCATAATTCTCATCAATGGTTTTACTTCCTTGCCTTAAATTAAGCCAATCTGCAATCATCCTCTCCATGACTAAATTTGGAAAATATTTAGCAATGAATGTGTCCTTGAATGTTACCCATGTAATAGGTAGTTGTAGATTCCCACTTATTAGTCTCCGCCAGTTATATGCTTCTTTCTTCATCATATAAACAGCTAAGTCCACCTTCTTCTCTTCTAGAGTGTCATAAGCTACAATTGTTTTCTCTAATTCTTTAATCCAACTTTCTACTGTAGTTGGATCCATGTTTGTTCTATCATATCGGGAGCCAACTTACTAAAACCATATAGCTTGATCTGGTTAGCTTGATCATTGATAGGCAGATTTTCATTCTGTCTTGCTCCTCGTTGATTATGTTGCTGCATAAAGTGTTGTTGTTGTTGAAACACCATCATCTGATACTGTTGCAACATAGCTACCATATCTCTTAACATACCATATGTAGTTGCTGGATCGTTTATAGGGACTTTGTGGCATTTGTGGAAAAGGTGGCATGGGAGGAGGGGGAAGAAATTGAGTTGGTATGGGAACTTGTGAAGCCTATTCCGTTGCAAGAGATGGAGTAGTTTCAGCACTTAGAGTGATAGAGGAAGTAGGAGCTGATGTAGATGAAGATTGAGGTAGCGGAGGCATGTTCTCTCTATCAACTTATTGTTGAGTAGATCTCCATGACCTATCCATCTTAAACATATGCATATAATACATTTATGACACACACATATGAAATTTAAACCATGCTTAAAGCTTATTAAATTCACATTCGCATTTATAGGCATTAGCAAACAATTAAACAAGCAACTAGACAAGTAACAAGCATAACTAACAAGTAAATAAGCAAACAAATACAACCATTCAAGCAAACTTAACTCATCCCTATGCTACCTATTTATGTCTAGGTCAAGTCTCAAACAAGCTATTACATTTAGGCAAACAATTGTTCAAACTCCACTCTAATACCATCTGTAAAGACTTGACTTCACAACGATAGTTAAAATAGGTGATTACGGATCCCCAACCACATATAATCTACAGTATTATATGTAAAGTTGTCTTTCAAGAAGTGTTTGAATAATTGTTTGTCTAAATCTTCTAAATAACAAATTTGAAAACTATTGACTTTAATAATCTTTTAAGAAAACATACCATCCTCATCATCACATTTTATAAAAGATATAAACTTAAAACATAAATAGTTAAGTATAGGCACTACAAACATAGGCTAATAACAAGCCTTATATAAAAGACATAAAAGATAAGCAAACTATAATATTTGCTACATATAATCAAGCTACATTAAGCTATTCTATTACAAAAAGAAGGTCCATCAAGGTCCATGGCCAACTTCTAATCCTCCAAGTCATCTATGAAGTCTTCGAAGTCCGTACCATATCCTAATCTTGCATAAAACTCATCTGAGTCATCATCACTTGAAATTAATAAAACATGAGCCAAACGCCCAGTATGCAAGTAACTAAAACACAAGCTTAATGGCATACAAACTTAGACTACATGCAAATGACACAATCGTTAAGTTATTAGATAATCTTTAGTTAATCAAACAACACGAGAGTACTCAAACGTTGAATAACAGGGGTAACTGGGGAACCTGAGTAACGATCTCAACGCTCAGGGGATTGATATAAATATCTTGGATACTTATATCTCCTAAATAAATCTATTCAATAACAATTAAGTAGCTTCCTTTAGGGTTTTTAGCCGTTTCACAACTTTACTTAACTTAATCCATAATATCACCTAATTCAAATGTTCCCATAAACAATTGAATTAAATGATAGTTGTATCTCCTTAAGAATAAGCAAATATTATACCGATACCAAATATCCTATCAACTACCCGCTGAACCACTTACGAAAGTCATTGCATCATGACTAGGTGGTCTAAGCGCCTAAACTACCATGCCCCCGATCTAAGCAGGGTGCCGCTCCCCGAACCGGATTCAATGGCATAAAAGACAATCATACAAACTGTAAAGACCCAGCCCACTTAACCCATATATTAAGTGTGCCAAATCTCCCGACCACGCATAATACCCAAATATTAGGAACAATATTCAAGTATTATACGTAAAGTCATCTTACAAAGATGTGTTTGTAAGAGCTGTCTGTTTAAAACAGATATAACATTCACATGATTTGAATTAAGAAACACTACCACTACATAAGTAGTGGGTCATCACCTATATACAAGACATACATCATATATATACATTACAACTTCTCAAGGATCACATAAACATATAAATCTTACTTATAAACCAGCTACATTACAAATACAACTTGAAAATATGCTCTATTTTGGAAAGTTTTCATGAATCACGAGCGTGATCCATCCCTTGGTAGCCTCGGGTTGGTCAAAAACTTTGAACCTCAAAAATGATAGTCAGGATTCTTAGCTCAAAAACCATTTTATGACAGCTTTCCAAAAATCACGGCCGTGACTCGTGTTTTCCCTAACGTAATACTATTGTGTATTTTAATCATAACTTTTTCATCTAATCTCTTATTGAGGTGATTCAAATTACATTGGAAATCTTAAAATTAGATCTAGAACTTTCATGTTTTGAGCTTTTACAAAATAAAAACTTATCAAGACCGAATTTTCATTTCTTTCCAGCTGCTCCATTTTCCAAATAAAGCTAAAAACTTATGTTTGATAGTTAATGTAATTTTATGATTAATTATTGAACTTATATGATGTTGTATGATATATATAAGTCATATTATGACTTGAATGATTTTAATCAAGATCCTATGATTTCCTAAGCTTTAAACTAGTGGATATAAGCTTGGCTTAGGATAGTATTATTAATATGATTTGATTTATGTGAAATAGAGATAGATACTCAGTTGGAGAACCCCTTTGAATTTCGAATTGAATTAGGTACACAAGACATATACCAATTTGACCTTAATCAAAGAATAATGAAAGATATTGAAATTGGTTGTGCTTTACGTCATTGAATCCGGATCCGAGGAGTGACAACCTTGTCATGATGCAATGGCATGGTAGTTTAGGCACTTAGCTCAATCCTTTATCATGATGCAATGCCTCAAATCCATGATGTAATGGTTCACCATGATGCAATGGTGGTTTCTTTTATTGGCTAAGTGGGTAGCTAATAGGGTTAACTGTATCGGCATATTCTCCACTTAGGCTCAGGAGGAAATAATATGTTTTAGTTCATGGGTATGAGACCGTTAAACTAATTGATGTTATAGACCGGGATAAATGGAGTGTATATAGGATTGTGAACCCTAGATGATGCTATTAATATTCTTTATCGGTTAGATATAGGAGATATAGATATCCAGTCTATCTATATCAACCCCTTGAGCAGCTACTGTTACTCAGGACCCCTATAATTCCCAAGCTTGAATCGGATTTGAATACTCTAGTATTGTTTTACTCACTTAACTACAGATAATGAAGTTGTGGTGATTTATTGTATTGCATTTAGTTATGTGTGCATGACATATGTATTTGTTTACACTATTGTGTACTATGCCTTTGGCTCATGTTGTTATCTTGCAGGTAACTATGATGACGAGCTCTATGATGATATGGGCTATGGGACTGACTGGGAGGACTCTATGGATGACTAGGAGAGAGAGACTTAGTATATGCTTAGGATTCCTTTTGATGTATTTTTGTGAAGTTATAAGCTTGTTTGTTAAAGCCTTGTGTTGTAAATTATATTTCAAGTTGTATTTGTAATATAGCTGGTTTGTAAGTAAGATTTCTATGTTAATGTGATCCTTGGGAAGTTGTAATATATATATATATATATAATATGATGTATGTCTTGTATATAGGTGATGACCCACTACTCATGTAGTGGTAGTGTTTCTTAATTCAAATCATGTGAATGTTATATCTGTTTTAAACAAGTAGCCCTTACAAACAAATCTTTTTAAGATGACCTTACGTATAATACTTAAATATTGTTCCTAATATGTGGGTATTATGCGTGGTCGGGAGATTTGTCACACTTAATATATGGGTTAAGTGGGCCGGGTCTTTACACAAACAATCCTTAAGTTTTTCTTAAATTAAGGTGAATTTAAAGTGTATCTATCCCATGCAAGGAATCAAGCATGTTACTACATACCTGAATCAAATAAGGAATTAATAGGGTAGCCAAGTGACAATCTAACACTGTTCCAACAAGAATCATCTCAAATTAACATTCTAATTTTAATTCATACATAAATATAATTAAATTTAAGCAAAAAACTCAAATAAATTCAATACAAGGCCATAACATAGTATTTATACATCATACAACATCATATATGCTCAACAAATACTCAAAAGATTATATATCAAGCTTTGGAAAGTTCTTGAGAGAGTTTTTGAAAATGAAAATTGCAGAGGATACGCCGACCTTCAACGCATGTGGCATTGGGGCAGTGTGGTCTGCCTTAAAAACTCTACGCCTGCCATCATTGGCAGTGTTCAACCAAACATCGGTAGTGCTGTGGTTTATACCGGCGGCATTGAGCCGGTGTAGACTGTAACTCTAATTTTCCAAAATTTTCGAGAGTTCCACGGGGATGGCTCACGCCTATGGATAACCCAAAGACCAGCAGTGTTGCTGTGTACACCGACAGTATTTATCCCTACGCCAGTGGCGTTGGGACGACATATGCTGCAGCACAGATTTAAAAAAAAAAAATTGCAGACCTCCCCTGCTCAAAACATAATTTTTACTTAAGTCTTCATTTCCAAACTTCCTCTCTACACATTCCCAATACCAAACCTTCATCTATAAGCATTCTAGCTTCTTTTAACACACAAAATCTACACTTTAACTTCATCAAATACTTATATGTACCATTTCAAACACAAATCATCATATAACCCTCCTTAAGCCAATTTACTCTTCTCTAAATCATCTTAACCTTACTCAGTTCTAACTTCTTGCACTCCAATACTACTTGTTACCTATTTAGCACTTACCAACAACTCCTATATCATAAAAATATGCACTCAATACACCACTAACTTTTGTATATCATCAATACTCATTTTAACATGTATATTTATAATAACATGAAATTCACATGTCTAGAGAAATTTAAACAACAAAATAAGTTTTCAAACAAGTATAAACTTATCTTAAGAAGCTTTAGTTTGTTGGAACACACTAGATTCCAAATCTTGTTCTTGCTAAGGTGATGGGGTGTAACACATGGGGAGACAAAGGAGCAAAGTTTAAAAGAAATAAAGAGGAAATTCGTATGAATTTTGGTATACTTTGGAAAGTATCTTTTTGATAAAAAATAAGGTTTATACTTATCTAAAATTTGACTTTAGAGGCTGCCTAAGTATGGATTTTAATTGGCATAGGTTTGGGCTTGATTTTTGGCCTAAAATAAATGTTTCTGGGGCTTGTTTCTATCCTAATTTTTTGCTATGTTTAAGAATATATATTAAGCATAATTAACTTTTCTTAAACAAATTTTTACATACTTCATAACACTTACATCAATACAAGCACCACATAAATACTAATGACACTTATACTAATATTCAAATTCACTAATACAAACACATACACTAGCATAAATCATATTCAACATGCTTCATGATCATGCATAAATTCATTAACATATTTATAAAATATGATTTGGGAAATTTATGGCTATTTCAACAACTTTCTGTAAGAGTCATATTGTTTGGACATGGGTTGCATCGTTTGGATTTCAAGTTAGTTAGTTATTAATTAACATGAACCATTATCATGAATCAATGCAACTCAAATACATAAAACTCTTTAAGAAATCGATCAAAAGTTGCAACTATTGAAAAATTAACCGTTGAAACAAAATTAGCATTATGACAATAGAGATCACACTCGTGATTGTGGTGAATACCAAATTTTTGTTTCATTTTAATCTTTTTCCTCATTTTAAGTACAATATCCACATTATGGATTATATAATTGACAATCTATATCTACATTTTTTCCTTTTCTGTTCTTAAGCATTTATTACGCATATTACGAAAAATAAAGTGAATAAAAGGATCAAAATCTTCTTATTAATAAATGTCCTTAGGTATCTATTAACAAATACGCCATGGAGTAAAGACAAAAACAATTGTTTGTTTCGTCTTTTTAAAGCTATATTCTTTAATAAAGAAAAAAAAATGAGTAAAACGTTATGGCTTATTACTATAGAATATTTGGCTAGCTTTAGGACTATGATATGAAAAATATAATAACAATAAAAATAAATAGATAAAACCACTCACACGTGAAGATAGAGGCACATACATAAAATTATGGTGTCAAGTTGGTATTTATATAAGAATAAAATTGTCCAAACTCACCCCTTTAGAAGATATAGAGAATTGTATTCTTTCCTTAAAGATTTAGTTTTAGTTGGACTTCTTCACCTGTAATTTATCAAAGCACATCTATTTCCCCTTTTGAGCAATAGAAAGGGACCATATATACGTTGCCCTCGCATGAAAGAGCCGTTCGTTCATCTTTTACCATATATTTAACTAATCAAAGATGACACATGAAACAAACAAATACCTGCACTCATCTTCCCTAACTCACATGATTAGCGCCCCTGACTAGTAAAGAACCTTGCAAAGATTTTTAACTTTTATTATTTTATTGTTTTGTGGGAGAGATGTAATACCACTTGGGCTTTTTATACAATAATGAAGATGCCTATGGAGAATATATATTATATTCTTTTCCTCAAATTTTAGTTTTAGTCTTAGTACTTATCTTTACCTTTACTTTATAAAAGAATATGTACACTTTGAGTTGTAAAATGAAACCTTGTTTGATACCTTTCCTTTCCATAGGGGTAAATGCAAGGAATTTTTTCCAACATCTTCTATCATTATAGTAGTATTTAAATTTTCTAATCACACGTATTCTTAACTTGGTAAATATGACACATAAAAAAAATAATTGAACTCATCTAGTTTCAATTCTCAACATACACAAGCATATTATAATTAGGCATGTCATTTGAGCCTCTAAAACTCTTCTTTATTGGGCATATTAACTAGTATTTCAAAGCATCTGTTAACATTTTTCTTACAAGGAATGCAACTGTGATACTTGTACAAAATTAAAATAATATAGAAATAAAAAAATATTCAATATGGTGTATATCTCGTACATTTTATTTCTTTCAAATCATATTCAAATCAGCAATAATACTCGCATGGAAACATATCATGAAAAATTGTTTCAAACAAGAGGCACAAGACATGGAATTATGGTGTCAAGTTGGTTTATTGAATTAGGTATTTAGCTTAAATTTAGTGAATTTGGAATTTAGATATTGAAATTAAAAAAAAAAAAAAAGAAGCTCAAATAGGATTTTAGGTAGTTTAGGTAATTGAAATTAGAAATATTTGGCCCAAAATGATAATTGGAGTTAAATTGAATAATTTGGTAGTTTGAGATGGATATTTGGTATATTGAATCTCTAATTTCAAATTAATCCAATTTCTAGCACAATTATTTCAATATATCTAATTATGTACACTTAATTACTAAATCCAAATTAAATTTAGGTTCAAAGTAGTTGCAATTTTATACCAATGATTTATCGTTTTCCTAATTTAGTTTAGTGACGATTAGGAATATTTCAATAATGATATTGAAGTCCATTAAAAAGAAGGACGATTCTCTTTGATTTGTCCAAGGCTGTTATAATTTTTTTTTTTTTGGCCAAGACTGTTATAATATGATTGGAGCATAAATTACAATATCCGTTCTTTATCTGACTTATTTTAAACTTTACCAACTTATTGAAACATGGCTTTATTATGGTCATGTGATCACTCTTGGGAATGTGATTGTTAACTACGATACTACCCTTTTGGAAATAAATGAGAAGATTATTATCTTCTGCGAGGATTACATATAAGGGAATTTGACAAACTTAAAAAATCATTATGTTCAAAAATATTTTTACCTGACTAGCTTACGGATCGTACAAGTCTGGTCTCTTCTCGATTCTTACTAAACTTCTTTGCTTATGAAGCCATCATTTTAAATTCACTCGTTATTTCGTTTGAAACAACAATTAATTTAACTTAGTTATTTCACATAATCGTATAGACTAACAGTAATGGGCTTGGAAAAATAACTTTAATAAAATACAACATTTTGTTTGAAAAATACAAATAATCCTTTCAAATCACATGACTTATGACCCTAAAACATCTATTTCAACCTGACTTTCAACTTTATTTATTATTTATTGATGTTTTTGGATTTTTTTTCTATAAATCTAGTTGAATAAAAAGACATGAAGAAAGGAAAGATAAAAATTGAATGTCTTCAATCTTATTTTTCATACACACACACACATATATAATATATATATATATTATCAGAGCAATCATATATTGCTCCATGATAGGTAGGACTAATTTTTCCACATGGATAGAAATATGAATAAAAAAAGGTTTAAAGCATAATATTGATAAAGTCAAGATGATATATTTAACTTTTTGCTTCCTAGAAAGATATATATGCAACTCTTTTTTTTTTTTTTTGGCCATTATATGCAACTCAAATGAAATAAAATAAGTTCGGTCAATTGACTTATTGCCTACAGATTCAAGTTCTCCTCCTTCGTAATAATGGCCAAAAATAAAAAGTAAAAAAAAAAAAAAGTGATTTCACAGGTGTTTTGCTTTAAATGTGGACAAAGAGGACATGGGGTTATTGAATGTAAGGAGGTTGGGAAGCAAATAGTTTCAGGCGTTCATATAGGCTGAGCTTCGAGTGGTTAAGAACAAAGAGCACCAGCTAAGATATATTCTTTTCAACATAGAGACACCTCCAGTGTAGACATACTTGCAAGTACGCTCCGTATATTCCTGCATAGTGCATATGTTCCTTTAACATTGGTGCGAGCTTTTCATGTATATCTGATTATTTTATATATGTGTGTGGTATGAATATTGAGCATATGTCTGGATGTTTATCTTTAAATACTCATTTAGGGAGTGGAGCTTTGTTGAATAGGATATTTAGGGATGTTGATATCGAGATAGAGGGTAGACATTTATATGCAAATCTAGTAGTTTTGGATATGTTGGATTTTGACATCAATTTGGGAGTAGATTGTTTCGCAAAATATCATGCTAAGATTGATTGTCACAACTTGGTTGTGGAGTTTGATTTACTGAATGGGGACCAATTTGTACATAAGTTGGATGTACAATGACCGCCAGTTTTGCCCACATATGAGTTATGGGAAAGGTCGGTGTTAGCAATGGCAGCTATGACTACTGGAGATGAATCGAAGATAGACCTTACCAGGATACCGATTGTAAGGGAACATATTGATGTTTTTCCAGAGGATCTATCGGGATCACCATCAGAGAGAGAAGTAGAGTTCTGTATTGATTTGGTGCTAAGTACTTTACCTAAGTCTAAAGCACATATGGCTCTAATGGAACTAGCAGAGTTAAAGGTTCAATTGGAAGAATTGCTTACGAAGATATTCATTAGACCAAGCATATCACCCTAGGGAGCTCCAGTGTTATTCATAAAGAGGGAGCACGAGATTATGCATTGACTATAGAGAGTTAAACCAGGTGATGATTAAGAACAAGTACCTATTGCCAAGGATAGACGATTTGTTTGATCAACTGATAGGAGCATGAGTATTTTCAAAATTGATCTGAGATCAGGATATCTCTGGTTATGGATTAAGGCAGAGGACGTTTAGAAGACGATTTTTAGAACCTAGTATGGACACTATGAGTTTGTTGTCATGCATTTTGGTTTCACAAATGCACCAGTAGTTTCTAGGATTTAATGAACAGAGTTTTCAGAGATTACCTGGATCGATTTGTTATGGTGTTTATTGATGATGTGCTAGTGTATTCTAAGTCAAGAAAAAAACATGAAGAACATCTAACGTTGGTGTTGACTAGATTAAGAGAGGAAAAGTTGTATGCTAAGTTCACAAAGTATGAGTTTTGGTTGGAACAAGTGTCTTTCTTAAGACATATTGTAGATGGAAATGGGATTTCATTGAATCCTGAGGAGGTGAAAGTCGTAGTGGAATGACCAACACCAAAAAATGTGTCAAAGATTAGAAGTTTTCTGGGAATGGCAGGATATTATAGACAATTTGTTGAAGACTTTTCCAAGATCGCAAGTCCATTAACACAACTGACACAGAAAGGAGTGAGGTATGTTTTGGACAAGATTGTGAGAATAGCTTCCAACAGTTGAAGGACAAACTAGTATCAGCTTCAGTTCTAGCTTTACTAGTGAGTGGTGAAGAATATTCCATTTATGGTGATGCCTCTATTCAGGGTTTGACTTGTGTTTTGATACAAAGAGGCAAGGTTATAGCATACGCCTCAAGACAACTAAAGCACTATGAAAGGAATTATCTTACGCATGATATAAAATTGGTAGCAGTAGTTCATGCTCCGAAGCTTTGGAGACATTATTGTATGGACAAAGATGCAAAACATCCATGGATCACAAAAGTTCGAAGTACATCTTTACCCAAAGAGAGTTAAACATGAGACAAAGGAGGTGGTTAGACCTTATTAAAGATTTTGATGTAGATATCCAGTATCCTCCTGGGAAGAAAAATGTTGTAGCAGATGCCTTAAGTAGGAAACAAGTGGAAAATCTTGCAACCATGATCACTTCTGAGAGATATTTGATTAAAGACATGAGGAAGCTTGAGTTAAAGATAGTGACCAGACGAGTGGGAGCAAGATTGGCAAATTTATAGATTCAACCTACTCTTGTAGATAGAATCAAAACGAGACAAGTGGATGATCCAAGTATAGAGGAGATAAGGAGAAGGATGGAAGTTTGTAGAGCACCTGAGTTTTGTATTGATGGAGAAGGTGTTATGAAATACAAGGGAAGGTTATATGTGCCAGAACAAAGGGATCTTAAGAAGGAATTGTTAAAAGAGGCACATTCTTCAAGTTATTCTATCCACCCCAGAGGCAACAAGATGTATCAAGATCTAAAGAAGTTGTATTGGTAGAATAACATGAAGAAGGTAATAATAGAATATATATCTAAGTGCTACACTTGCCAATTGATCAAAATTGAGCATAAAAGACCGACAAGTGAATTGAAGCCTTTGCCAATACCTCAATGAAAGTGGGAGCACATCACTATGGATTTCATTACTGCTTTGCCTAAAACTAGAGAGAAATTTGATTCGGTATGGGTGATTGTTGACAGACTTACTAAAGTAGCCCACTTTATGCCGATAAAAACTGGGTATTGATTAGATCAATTAGCAAAGTTGTATATCAAAGAGATTGTAAGATTGCATGGGATACCGGTATCTATAGTATCAGATCAAGACACCAGATTTGTTAAAAGATTTTAGAAAAGATTGCATCAAGCTTTGGGCACTAAAGTTTTTTTCAACATAGCTTATTATCCTCAAACTAATGGACAATCTAAGAGGACTATTTAGATTCTAGAAGACATGTTAAGGGCGTGTGTTTTGGATTTCAAAGATAGTTGGGTTGAGCATTTGCCTTTGGTGGAGTTTTCATATAACAACAATTACCAAGTGTCAATTGGAATGCCACCTTATGAAGCTTTGTGTGGTAAGAAATGCCGATCACTGATTCATTGGGATAAAGTTAGTGAAAGACAGATATTGGGACTAGAATTGGTGTAGGATGTAGATGACAAAGTTAGATTGATCCGACAAAGATTGCAAACAGCCTAAAGTCGTCAAAAAAGTTATGCAGATAAATGGAGAAGACCATTGGAATTCCATGTAGTAGAGCATGTATTACTTAAAATATCGCCGAGTAAGGGTGTGGTCAGATTTGGTATGAGAGGCAAGTCGAATCCTAGATATGTAGGACCATATGAAATTTTGGAAAGGATAGGCGATTTGGATTACAGGTTAGCTTTACTGCCTAGTTTGGAAGGAGTACATAATGTGTTCCACGTGTCTATGTTGACGAAATATGTGAAGGATCCGGATCGATTAGTGGCATTAGAGCCCTTGGAAGTGCGACCAAATCTCACAACAGTTGAAAAGCCATTAAAGATTATTGACACCGAGGAGAAGATCTTGAGAGGAAAGGTGATCAAATATGTCAAGGTCTAGTGGACAAATTAGTCGGAACGGAAGCAACTTGGAGCAGGAGGAAGAAATGAGATCAAAGTACCCGAGCTATTCAACTAATCAGGTAACTTTCGAGGACGAAAATTCTTTTTAGGAGGGGAAAGATGTATATACAAATAATTAATCTATATTAAGGGTAGTATTGTCATATAATATTTTTTAAGAGGTTAATTTTGTCATCTAATAGACAGATTGGGACCCGAGGATATTGTTCGCGAAGAATAAGAAGGGGAGGATTTAAGCTGGCTTTAAGCAGCTAGCTTTGAATACAAGGCTGTCAACTTTATATCAACTTTAGAGCTTTGAATGATTTGCGAACGTAATTATAAAAGATGGCAATGTATGGGTGAAAGTTGGCCTATGGCCACCCGCTTACAGTTGAAGGCCACCAGTGTTGAAATTGAAGGCCACCGACGTATGACCAACCTATGTGGTTCTATTCCTTGTTTTGATTTAAAGTCGCCCCTGAGTCGCCAGCTTGGTTCCAGCCTATATTTTATACGAAATAAAATGTATTTCTTGGTGCTAGGGTTCCTTAATTCATATATATACATCAAGGTCTTTAGTTATCTCTTCATAGCTTAACCTAAGGCAAGATCTAGGTAAGAATTTCCTCTCAAATCTCTTTTTGTTCAAGCTTTAATTAAATCTTGGTTTCTAAAGATTTTTTCATTGATTTGAGGAATCAAAGTTAGTGAAGATGATTTCAGTGGAGACCAAAACCGTATGTTGTGAATTGGAGATCTTGGTTCTACAATCAACGAAGCACAAAATCTAAAGTTTTGGGTAAGTGCTGAATCATTTCAATCTTTATTATGTTACAAAATTGAATCTTTTTTTATAGTTGTACTATTTTTTGATTGAGTATTTTAGAGTTTTTGAGGAGTTATGGAGAAAATTGCGTTTTAAGGTTCATTGTTTGGTGATCTTAGAAGACAGGTGTGTAGATCTAATATTATAAATCTTATGCTTTAGATTATGGATTTTTAGGGTTAGAGTTTAATTACGAACATGAAAACAAATGTTGATTTGGTATATGTTGATGATCAGGAGTATGGTGATTAGGGTTTCTAAACTTTTGAAAAGGATTTATTGTTCTTGAAGTTTTGGAAACGAATCCAGGTACAACATTACCCTACTTGCTATTCGTGCTTGTAGGGTTAGAAAATAAATTAATTAAACCTTATCTGGCATATAATTGAAAGTGTGATGCTTGTGTTTAGTCTTGGTTAGTAAAGACCACATAGAGTATAATACTAACGAGACACCCTGATGATCATTATGTATCGTTGTCCTTAGTGGAGTTGCACTTGGAGATAATTCTGGTAGTTTAGGAGTAGTGCGAGTATGGCACCCGGGTGTGTGGGAGATTCCCAACATTATATATGTATATAATTAACTATTTTCCTATATTAGTTGTTTTTAAGGAGTCTTACGATACTCCAGGTTTGGGTTTAGGCGTGAGTGGCCCTAGAATGTGTTGTTTACTTGGCTAATTTGAAGATAATAATTTGTATTTGTTGTATTAGTTTCTAAATTGTATTTAAGATTTTTTATTGCTTGTTCATGTGCATGCATTTTCGGTTTGGCGTACTAGACGTTTTCGCTCACCCCTTTATCTTTTTCAAATACATGTGATGATAAGATAGTTTATGATTTATCTGGATTTGATGTATATGTTGTAGACTATGGAGATGACGTTAGCGAACTTTATTATCCTGCATATCTCTAGGTTTATCTTGGATGATTGAAAATAGATGAACTATGAAAGTTGTTTTTGAAGCCTTTGTTGGATTCATGAGATTTTGAAAAGACTTTTGTTTGAGTTTAGTTGTAGTAGGTTGGCTTGGTTTATGCCAACTAGATAGTTATGAAGATGGATTTAGTTTTATGACATTTGATCCACTTGAAAAGTTTAATATTTTAAAACCAATTCTCCAGCAAGTGTACTGGGTCGATCAAGTAATAAAGTGATGAATGAGTATCGATCCACGAGGAAAGTTTAATTACTAAACATTATTAGTTCATTTCAATATTTAGGCCAAGAGAAATCAAATTCTTTATATAAGTATTTACTACAATGTCTACACTATGCTATGTCTAGTATTTACTGATCTTACTCACTCAAGTTTTAACAAGTAAGGTTAGTGGGATTTAAATAAAATCCTATTTTTTCCAATCATGTTGAACTCGGGTTATTAAAATTGTTAGAGTTCATGCATATCCATGTGAATCTACCAAGATTTACAAATTCTAAAAATGAATTTGAAAACCTTTTTCTATCTAAAATACTCAATAGCTTTCACGACTGAGCATTTTGATAGATTTAATATGTGCAACTAAGAGTTTCCTAAATCTGAGTTGACTCATTGTCCTAAATCAAAGAAATTACAGAATTCCTTCTTTAAAACTTATATTTAAAACAATGTTTGAGCAGTAATGATGACTCTACTAGGATTAAAAACTCTCTTGCCATCGCATACTTGAATTTTTCACCCAAATATAAATTCAAACGAAATTAAAGTCTTGCCAAGATACCCAATTTCATTCAAACTTAAATCCATCCGAATTTTAAGTTATTAGTTTGAATTTAACAAAGATACATCATTCTTACAACCCAATAACACTAGTTCAACAATCACTTCAGAAAATCAAGGATTTCACCATTTCCCACCGTTCGAATTTAGCTAATAACCATTTCTACTCTATCTAACAAGATACTAATAACAACTATGACAATATTCATCATGAAATGTAAATAACAAAGCAAGTGAAGAAGAAATTACCAGTAATCAGAGAAACAAACCGTACAAATTGTAACTGAGATCCTTGTTAGCAAATTCTATTCAATCTACGAACAAATAGAATAAATTGATGAAGATCCAAGTACATCTCGATTTTCTACCTCTATCTCCCTCTAAAACTATCGGGTGAAATTTAAGATGGAAAACATAATGTAAGTCCTCCTTTCTCTCTCCTCAAAGCATGTAAAAATACATGCTTTTCGTGTAACTGTCGTGTAACTTCTACATCCAACGCCGGCGGTTTCTTATCCAATGCCGGCGGTGTTCAATCAAGCGCTAAGGATTTATAAACTGATGGTCTTCAACGCCGCCTTTGAACGTCGGCGGCGTACTCCTCAATTTGCCGGCGTTGCCTTCAAATTCAAGTACTGTATCCATCCTCAAACGCCGGCAGTGTTGGATCTACCGTTAAATACTTAGGCTCTATGATGTTTCAACGCCGTCTTTTAATGCCGGCGGCGTTGCCTTCAAGTTTGCCGGCGTACGCTTTCATACCTCTCAACGCCGGCGGCGTTTAGCCTAAATTCCGGTGTTTGTGCTTTTCATTGCCAATTCACACAATTCTTCATGTTTCCTTGTTGCCAATTTCCATTTTCATTCCTGACCTAATTTCGAACAAATGACACAAAACTAAATATTAATTCCTTTGCTTTTATAATAATTAACACAAATAAATATCAATTCAGAGATGAAAATTATATCAATTTTCTAAGTTTATCAACATTCGTTTATTTTTCTAAAAAAGTATCCTTATTTTTGAGAGTTTTGAAGATATATGTTTTAATAATTGGTGGTTTAGAGTTTTTAATAGCCTTAGCGTGTTCTTTTCAAGTAAGAACACGTGGTGAGTTGTAATGCATTTAGATTAGGGTGTCATATTAAATTCACTCGCTATTTCATTTGAAACCATAATTAATTTAACTTAGTTATTTCACATAATCGTATAGACTAACAACAATAGGTTTGGAAAAATAACGTTAATAAAATACATCATTTTGTTTGAAAATACAAATCCTTTCAAATCACATGACTTATGACCCTAAAACATCATTTTCAATGTGACTTTCCCCTTTATTTATTATTTTGTTCATTTTTTTGGATTTTTTTCCCTATAAATCTAGTTGAATAAAAAGAAATGAAGAAATGAAAGATAAAAATTGAATGTCTGCAATCTTATTTTTCACACACACACATATATATTATATATATATATATATATTAACAGAGCAATCATATATTGCTCCATGATAGCTAGGACTAATTTTTCCACATGGATACAAATATGAATAAAAAAATGTTTAAAGCATAATATTGATAAAGTCATGATGATATATTTAACTTTTTGCTTCCGAAAGATATATATGCAACTCAAATTTTTTTTGTCATTATATGCAACTCAAATTGAATAAAATAAGTTTAGTCAATTGACTTATTATCTAGTAGTATTGATATTTCAAGTAAGAGATATCAGATTCAAGTTACTCTCCTTCATAATAATGGCCAAAAATAAAAAGTAAAAAATATGTCCAAATGTTCTAACTAAATACTATATAGTAAATAATTTTTATAATATCAAATCAAAATGAAAAAAATAGATAATTTTTTTTCCTAAATAATGACACTTTTATATGTAACAAACAAGTGTACAACCCACACACAAAAAAAACACACTGAGTAATACTAAGTGAATAGTCGGAAATGTATCTACTAGCTTTGTAATCGGAATTAGCTCGTGCTCTACCACGATCGGAACAGTACCAGTGGGGAGTAGCAATGTGCCACGAGAATAAGGTCATAGAAAAATCATCATTGGCCCCACGCACAACGAATTCACTCAAAGAATAATTCTGTTTTCCTTCGCTGTCCCGCGTCAATGTGTAGTGATCTCTTGGCCTTGTAAACTCAGAAAATGCCATATTTTCTGGTCGAGGACCACCATAACTGCTCCAATGCTCGATTATATCGAAAACCTCATCTTTTATGTGATCAACGGGATCGTCCCCCATAGAAATGGTGTCAAGATCTCTCTTCCTCCATTGCAAAGGCAATAAAGGAAAAGGAAAAACATCCCAAATTCTGAGTGCGGTAATTCGACTTTTTAGGATGTTGTGTTGTGAACACCAAGCCATGCGACAATAGATAATTTAAAAGTAATTTTAAATAGAAATTACCCACGTTTATTGAGTGTAAAAATAGTGAAGCCACTTTTGTGGCATAAAATAAGTCATCTAAAAGGAAATAGATTGAACGTGTAGGCTTACAAAGTATTAGCCACCATCAATGTTTGAGAAAGAGAAGCAATATCCTAAAATTTTGATATTATATTAAAGGCTAGAAATTAATGTTGTCAACTATAAATACCTACCATTTTACATGAGTTAGATCATCTCATTTCTCAAATAAAAATCAAATAAGAAGAAAGCAAATAGTTTCTTTCGTATGTGTTTATATTATTTTAAAAAGGAGTGTTATTAGTCTTTTCTTGTATTTAGAGAAGTTGTAATAATCTTCCATTTAGCGAAAAATTTCTCTATTCTATTCAAGTTGCCAAATATTATTTTAATAACTCTGTTTCATAACAGTGGTATTAGAGCCATAGGTTGTTTGTCATCATTCATGCCACAAATATTATTTACGTTGGAACTTGTGCAAGTTAATTTAGTTTTATATAAAAAATGACAGCAAAATTTGAAATTGAGAAGTTCAATGGGAATAATTTCTCCTTATGGAAATTGAAGATAAAGACAATTTTGAGGAAGGATAATTATTTAGTAGCAATGGAAAGGAGACCCACCAATATAACTAATGATAAATGGAGGAGATAAATGACAATACTATTGCCAATTTGCATCTAGCAATGGCGGATTTAGTTTTGTCTAGTCTTGCATAGAAGAAAACTGCGAAGGAGATATTGGATACATTAAGCAAATTGTATGAGGTCAAATCACTTCACAATAGAATATTCTTAAAGACGAGACTCTATACTCTTCAAATGAGTGAAACAACATCAATGATGGATCACATCGATAATCTAAATACGCTATTTGCTTCGCTTACAGCATTAGATCTTAAAATAGAAGAAAATGAGCGTACAGAACTTCTACTTCAAAGCTTACTAGACTGGTATGATCAACCCATCATCAATATAATAAATAATAATACTATTGACGCTCTATCATTTGATAATGTCGCCAGATCTCTTCTTAAAGAGGAATCTAGGCACAAGAACAAGGAAGATAGAGCGGAAAGTTCAAAGCAAGCAGAGATTTTAACAATGACGAGAGGAAGATCAACGGAGCATGGCTCTAGTGGGAGTCAAAATCATGGTAGATCAAAATCTCAAAAAAGGAAGAATTTCAAATGTTACCATTGTGGTATGAAAAGACACTTGAAGAAAGATTGTTAGTACAATAAGAAAAATTTGGATAGGATTCTTGAGGCAACAACCTCTTAAGGATGTGTTGCAAGTACCTCGGATGATGGAGAAATTCTATACAGCGAAGCAACAATTGGTTCTCTAAGTGGAAAACACCTCACAGATGTATGGATAATGGATTCCAGTGCAACTTGGCACATGAATTCTCGCCGAGATTGGTTTTGCATTTATGAGCCTATCTTGGAAGGAGGGAACGATTATGCCTTGGAAATTGTTGGAGTAGGTGCCATCAAATTAAAAATGTATGATGGTACTATTCACACAATCTAAGGGGTATGACATGTAAAGCATTTAAAGAAAAATTTATTGTCTATTGGACAATTAGATGACCTTGGGCATAAGATCCATACTGAAGGAAGGATCTTAAAAGTGGTAATAGACACTCTTGTTGATGAAAGCAGAGAAGATTACAACTAATCTATATGCGCTTTTGGGAGATGCATTATGACAAGTGGATGCATTACTTGATAATCTAGTCAAGAAGAAATAATGATGATGTGGCATCGAGAACTAGGCCATATGTTAGAACGAGGCTTGAAAACTCTTACAGAGCATAATCTCTTACCTAAGCTCAAAGTATTAAGCTTATCTTTCTGTGAGTACTATGTGATAAGCAAATAACTTAGATTAAAGTTTGGTAGTTCTACTACTAGAAGTAAGCACATACTAGACTTAATTCATTCTGATGTGTGGGAGTCACTTGACATATCCCTCGGAGGAGCAAAATATTTTGTATCTTTTGTTGATGATTTATTCCAGGAGATTGTGAGTGTACCTGATCAAGAACAAGTTAGATGTGTTTCCACTATTCAAGGAGTTTAAAGCACAGGGGGAGCTTGAAACTAGGAAGAGAATTAAGTTCTTGAGGATAGATAATGGAGGAGAATATATAGATGGTGATTTTTTGGAATTTTGCAAGAAAGAGGGTATTAAGAGGAAATCTATAGTTGCTCATACACCTAAGCAAAATGGTGTAGCAGAGCAAATAAATAGAACTCTTTTAGAAAGGACAAAAGCTTTGTTGTAAACAACAAGTTTGGCCAAGTCTTTCTAGGCAGAAGCAATAAAAATTGCCTGTTACGTGATAAATCGATCACTGTCAATTGCGATTGATTTCAAGACACAAATGGAAATGTGGAAATGTGGAAAGGAAAACCAATAGATTATTCTTCATCACATGTGTTTAGGTGTCCTGTGTATGTGATGTACAACTCCTAAGAAAGAACAAAGCTAGATCTAAAATCCAGGAAATGTATATTCTTGGGCTATGTTGATAATGTTAAGGGGTATCACCTATAGGATCCTACTACCTGCAAAGTAATTATAAGTAGAGATGTGATATTTGCAAAAAATAAATTGCAAAGTGAGCGAGGAAATGATAGGACTACTAAAGAGACTATTACTATTCAAATAAATGAGAAATTAAGAGAAAATAATGATCTTGAAGTAGAACCAAGGCACGAAGAACTAGAACCAAATGAGGTCAATGATGTTGAAGTTCGATGAACAATACGTCAAATAAGGAAACCATCATGGCACTCAGACTATGTTATGGCAAGTCACGATGCTTACTATCTTCTAATGGAGGAAAGAGAACCATTAACATATTAAGAGGCTTTGAGCAGTTCAGATGCTTCTCTATGGATGACAGCAATGCAAGAAGAAATAGAAGTCTTACATAGAAAAAAAATGTGGAAGCTTGTTACCTTTCCTAAAGGTCGAAAAGCCATTGGCAACAAATGGGTTTATAAGATTAAATGAGACAGCAATGACTAAGTGGAATGGTATCATGCAAGACTAGTGATTAAAAGGTATGCTTAGAAGGAAGGTATCAACTTTAATGAAATATTTTATCTAGTTGTTAGACTTACCACCATCAAAGTAGTTCTAGCTATGTGTGTAGTGTTGATTTACATCTTGAACAATTAAATGTAAAGATTGCCTTTCTTCATGGAAAACTTGAAGAGGAAATATATATGTTATAACTGGAAGGCTTTGAAGAGCAAGGAAAAGAAAACTTGGTTTGCAGGTTAACTAATTCTCTGTACGGTTTGAAGCAGGTACCAAGGTGTTGGTATAAGAGATTTGATTCCTTCATCATAAGCCTTAGATACAATAGACGAAGTTCAGATCATTGAACATACTACAAGAAGTTTGGAGATAAAGACTCCATTATTTTATTGTTGTATGTGGATAACATGTTGGTTATAGGCCCCAACAAAGATGGAGGACAAGAATTGAAGGCACAACTGGCTAGGGAGTTTGATATGAAGGACTAGGGACTAACAAACAAGATTTTAAGGATACAAATCCGTTGACACATAAAAGATAGGAAGATTTGGCTTTCGCAAAAGAACAATCTATTAAAAGTTTTACGACGCTTCAACATGCAAGACTATAAGCCAATCTCTACACCACTTCCTATCAATTATAAATTATCCTTGAGTAAGTGTCTTAGCAATGAAGTAGAGAGGATGGAAATGTCTCGAGTACCATATGCATCAGTAGTAGGAAGTCTTATGTATGCAATTATTTGTACGAGACTAGATATTGCTCAAGAAGTTAGAATGGTTAGTCGCTTTATGGCAAATCCTAGGAAAGAGCATTATAATACTATTAAGATGATCCTAAGATATATTAAAGGAACTTCAAGTGTTACATTATGTTTTGGAGGATTAGAAATTGTTTTTAGAGGATATGTTGATCCGGATTTTACAGGTGATCTTGATAAAAGAAAATGTACTATAAGCTATGTGTTCACAGTTGCAAAAGGAGCAGGAAGCTGGTTATCTAAGTTACAATTTGTTGTAGCTCTACCTACTACAAAAACTGAATACATGGCAGCTACTTAAGCATGCAAGGAAACAATTTGGATTCAAAGGCTAATAAAGGAACTTAGGTACAAACAACAAAAGATTTCAGTATATTGTGATAGCCAGAGTGCCTTGCACATTGCAAGGAATCTAGCCTTTCATTCCAAGACAAAGCACATAAATGTTCAATATCACTTTGTTTGAGAAGTAGTAGAAGAAGGCAGTGTGGATATGTATAAAATGCACACTAAAGAAAACCTAGCATATGTAATGACAAAGGCAATCAAGACTGACAAGTTTGTATGGTGTCGATGCTCATGTGGCCTATAAAAAATGTAAGCAACATGAAACTGACAAGATCAGAAAGATTTTGAAGGCTCACCAAAAGTGACTTTAAGTGGGAGATTGTAAAAATAGTAAAGCGACTTTTGTGGCATAAAATAAGTCATAAAAAAGGAAATAGATTGATGGTGTAGGCTTACAAAGTATTTTCCAGCATTAATGTTTGAGAAAGAGAAGCAATATCCTACAATTTTGGTATTATATTAGAGGCTAGAAATTATTGTTGTCAATTATAAATAGCTACCATTTTACATGAGTTAGATCATCCTATTTTTCAAAATGAAAACCAAATAAGAAGAATGCAAATAGTTTCTTTGAAAGTTTCTTTTGTATATATTCTCTTATTTCAAGAAAAAGTGTTATTGATCTCTTCTTGTATTTAGAGAAGTTATAATAATCTTCCATTCAGTGAAGAATTTCTCTACTCTATTATAGTTGCCAAATATTATTTTAATAACTCCAGTTCATAACATTGAGATTTTCGCGTCTATCCAGCTTAATTATTGTCCAATTCGAAAAAAATAACAATATGAATGAATATATCTCTACAATAACTGCAGCAATCATAAAAAAAAAAAAATGTAATCAAAACATTCGATAATGGGAAATTTTTAGACCACATTTGTTTGTGTATCATAAAAAAGGAAGGAAATGTTGCTATTGACAAGTAGATATACTATCGAGAATAAATTAGTAATATCTTCGTGTATAGCAAATCATACATCAGTCCCAGCTCATACTGCACTAACATGAAGGCATCCAAGGATATTTTCCTTGAAACAGTACTTCCTTGTTGCCTGATAGTAAGTTCACTATATGGTAGCAACTCATCTGCAAAGAAATATGTCAATGTGGATAGAAACCAGTTAACTTCATCAAAACTAGTACCTTCCACTTTCGTATCTTTCCACACATGAATGAAACGATCATGTTTTTGTTTAAATGATAGGATTTGAGAGTTCATGCTCTCTCATAGTATTTGACAACTCTCAATATAAATATAAGAATTGCCAAATATGTAAGAGGATCGTGGTTATTCCAAGATATAATGACAACATAGAGTGCTATCCCTATTTTAGTAACTAGATTAAGCAAGTGTCTCATCCATAAGTTACTGGCTTCTAAGGAATAAGCAATGATATTGTCTAGTTATCCAAGATGTAAAATTAGGAACAAAACCCATAACAAATGTAGTTGATGGTTTAGCAATGGTTCCTTTCTGCATAATTCTTCTATATGTCGAGCAAGAAGACCAAGCGAAAAAGTTGCTACCGCATTAGTAGGCACATATGCAGACCATGTGAGAATCTTCAACTAGATTACTTTTGAAGTCTTCCTTCAAGAACCAAAGAGGACAAAAATAATTTGTATCGACATGGTAAGTATAATACCTAAATGAACCTCCTGCGTATATAGAAACTGGATTAATTTTTGGATCGGAGAAACATTGCTCTTTTGCATTCAAATTTTTAGGCTAAGGGATTTTTGGTGGTGAATTGTTTTGGGACGAAATGCAACACTACCTTATGCCTTTTATACAAGAATAAGGATGTGTAAAGTCACCATTTTAGAGGATACATTATATTCTTTTCCTCTAATTTTAGTTTTAGTTGATCTGATGGTCTTTACCTCTAATTAATAATTAGAATGAATTTCTTCCTTTGAGCTTGTTGAATGAAATAATGTTAGATACTTACCCTTTCATTGGGATAAATGAAAGGAACATATTCATTACCTTTTATCAATATGGCAGTATTTGAAATTTTTTCCCAAATGCATTTTTTAATCAACTATATTTGACACATAAAAATCATTGGATCTCAGCCTACACATGCTTATTATGCATTATGAATCGATGCTGTTAATGACAGGTGCACTCAGGCTTAGAATAGTACGTGCTTTTACTGTAACAAGATTAAAATCCTCTTATCTTAATAAATGTCCCGGAGCATATTAATATATGACATGATGTAAAGACAAAGAACTGTTGGTTTTGGTCTTTTTAAGCTATGTTCTTTAATAAAATAAGGAAAACTAGTAAAAAGTTATGGCTAATTCCTATAGAATACATGGCCAGTGTTAGCTCTATAATAATAATAATAATAATAATAGTAAACACTAAGATACGAAGATAGAGGCACCTAGGGTTGGGAATAAGCTAAACTACTAGCGAGCTACTCGAGTTGGGCTTGATTCAAGTTTGACTCGACTCAAACTCGATTAGTAAATAAGCCAAGTTTGAGCCTATGATAATACTTGTTTATTTAAACAAGCTAAGCTCGAACTTTGATTCACGCTTATGAGTTATCTCTTGAATATGCTCGCGAGTTGGCTCATTAATAGCTCATCAACAAGCTCATTGGAAAATGTATAAGTTTTTATTAATGATATATTAATATATAATTAAAATAACAAAACTAATTTCTACTTAATATATATGTATTTACGTTTAGCAATTCTTATATATTATCTTTAGCCTTGAAAAAAAAAAAAATGGAAAATAGTTATTTAAATGAGTTGAGCTCAAGTTTTAATTTCAGGTTCAATAAAAGCTCATTAGGTTAAATAAAAGGCTTAGCTCAACTTGAGTTGGATTCGTAAATGAGTCAAGCTGGAACTTAAAATAAGACTCATTTAGCTAAATGAGTCAAGCTCAAACCTAGATTTCAAACTTATTAAAAAGACCCGAGCCTTCTAAAGCTCAGCTTAGCTCGTTGTGCAGCCCTAGAGGCACCATACATAAAATAATGTTTTCAAATTAATAAATATGGAATGAATGTACGATGATTTCCCAACACTACCTTGTGTCGTTTCTATAATAATGAAGTTGTCCAAACTCACCACTCTAGAAGATATAGAATTGTATTCTTCCTAGTTTAGTTTTAGTATTACTTTTCTACCTGTAATTTATCAAAGAATATATTCTTCTTTTGAGCAATAGAAAAAGACATATATAACATGCCCATTTATTAAAGAACCGTTATTTTATCTCTTACGTTAGTATTTGATGTTTCTGTCCAGCCATGTACTTAGTTAATCAAGATGGCACATGAAAAAATTCAAATAGCCGCATTCATCTAATCTCTAACTTACATGATTGATAAAAAGGAGAAAAAAAAAAAAAGTGCCCCTAACTACTGAGGAACTTTGCAAAGGTTTTTAACGTTTATTATTTTATTGTTTTCTCGAAGAGATGCAATACTACTTAGGGTTTTAATACAATAATAAAAATGCCAGTGGAAAATATATAATATATTTTTACCTTTAATTTATAAAAGAATATATACTACTTTGAGTTGTAAACCACATTTGATACCTTACCTTTCCATAGGGGTAAATGCAAGAAAAGTGTTCAACCTCTTTTGTCATTATAGTAATATTATCCATAGCTTGATGAATATCACACATAAACAAACAATCCTTGGACTCATATAATCTCATCATACACAAGCATATTATAAATTAGGTTTGTCATAGCAGCCTCTAAAACTGTTCTTCATATCACATCTTAACAACCGTGATACTTAGTTAAAATAAAATATTAAAAATTGAAAAGTATATATATATATATATATATATATAAGTTTAAAAAATTCACTAAGTTCATAACTCTATTCATTTGGGCTGAATTTTAAACTATATTCTGGAACATGTTAATAAAAATAATTGTGACTTGATAATATAGATGAAATTACTAGAGTCAGTACTACATTTTATTTCTTTTAAATGATATTTCAAGCCAACAATAATAACCACAACGAGAAACATTGTGAAACGATGCTCCAAAAAAGAAGCACGATACATGGAATTATGGTGTCAAGTTAGTGAAATATTGGTACATATGGCATGGGCAATTTTTTATTTATTAACTGCTATAATAGTTATTGATATAGTCCATCTCCTTGCATGACCAGTGTTCATGCCATTAGAATCTTGGCCGTGGCATGAATTAGATAATGCCAAACAGGTAGTTTGAATATAGAGGTTTTAAGCTCGTTCTGATTTGGTGTGTAAACACTAAATATTTGGGAATAACAATGTGTGAAAAACATGAGAGGTAGTTGCTTTAAAAACAACCCAGTCTCCTACCATGAGTACGAAAATTGTTTCGATAAATACTTATACACCACGTGTATATAAACACAATATCTAATGCCTAATAAATTGTTTCTTTTTTCTTTTCATTGCATAGCAATCTTCTTTACATCTTAAGAAGTACCATGTGTGACATGAAAGTGTGATTTCAAATTTAATTTGGTATCAAATGTGTAGCTATATCATAACAGATAGAGCTAATGGGATGCAACCTGGAGGGTATCTATAATCACTAGCTTTACCATCTCTTTATTCTAATCTGATGTGTATTTTTAGTATTGATTAGCTTTCTCATCTACATAATTTGAATGTATTTTTCATAAAGCTTCCATCGTATTCTTTGTGATTTCTTTTTGTCTCTTTTTATTATTTTAGCATATTGGTGCATAGGTCTTTCCAACAGTAATTAAAATCCGAGTCTTCCGTGTTATTAACATTTTCATTCCGATTATGTTAGATCGGTGAAATTAACAGCTAATCATAAATACATTTTAAAACTATTGGCTAACTGCACATAGATTTCCATCATTTCATAACTTTTGAAAATAATACACATATCTACCAAATCATGGTTAGAATCTCACATTGTTGCTATTTTTTCAGTGAAGTTATGGGATTTTACTGACAAATGAATGATGTTGTGTTTTTCTTTTTTCGTTTTTTTTAATTTTTTTATTTCTATGGCATTTTTAAAGATAAGTTTACTAAATTTTTCGAGAATTAGATTGAGTATAACATAATTACATAATACTTTAAATCGTTGGGAAGGAAGATGATAGCTAATTCCTTTTTGTTAATCTGTTTTCTTTTATTATTCAATGACCAGTTGACATAAGCTAATACAATGAACCATATGACAAATGTAACGTATCTAAAGCTTCCTTAAAAAGAAAAGAAGAATTCCCAAAAATCTAGATCTCATATGAAAGAATTATTGATATATAATGTAAAATCATTTCTTAAAGATACGGTTATATGTGTATATACATTTTTTTACAAAATAATCGGATTCTACAAATAGGATTTGTGAAAGTAATAAGGCCGTAAAATCGCATTTGTGGAATGCGATTTACACTTTCCTTAACAAATCACGTTTCACAGATGAGAGTTACCTTCACACCACAGCTTCATCCTCGTCGGTCATCCACATCTCCTCATCGAACTTCTAAATCGCCTTCGCATCGGGAGATGACCACGCATCGGCATCTTTTGCATGCTTTGAGGTCGTGGGAAGTCCTGCGATCTAATTTCTTGCCAGTCCGACTTTTGATGTCGACCCATTAATCACCAAGATGACCTTCGATGATTATATTTAATGAAAATTGTATCTTAGGCATTCGTTTTTCACTGTCAAGCTCAGTGTAATGGAAACTAATTTCTCCAAGTGCTCTAAACAGACAATAATCCCCCCATATGAAATTATAGTAATGATAATTCATATTTCTCAAGTCAACACTCTATTCCTCCTCATTCCATTATACAATTTGTGAAAATTTTAGCTCACATCTTTTGTAAATAAATCGTTAAATAATATTTGTATATTTATATTATTCTTGTGTAATCCTTTTATTAAGTGATTAATATGAATGTGCAAGTTTAGTAGAAAACAATATGTTATTTATCTATGGGTGACCACTTATTATTAATTGCTTTTAGACAATTGTCTTAATACGGTGAGTAGAAAAAGGGCGATCAAGCTAACTTTTAGTCCGGTGCTTGGATACCTGGGTTTCCTAATAAATTTCGACTAGCAAATAGAGTAGTTTGTGTTCATCTAATTGATTTGAATGTAGCAAATGGAATCGATAGGTAGTTTTATTCTTGAAGTTTTGGGGCAGTAAGTCATTTGTTGTGAAATGAAGAACAACTTCAGATAAGGAAAATTCTTGTACTTGCCTATGAATACGATCATAAATTAATTTGGCCCTCCATAAACGATGTCTCTTATTCAGTGAAAACGAGCTATCATTTTCTGAGAAGTCTTGGTCCAAATAATGTTTTGTCATAGCCTCTTCATCATATGTGGTTGATAAGAGATTTGGGCAAATGATGTAGAATCTTGATTGCAAGTCTAAATGAAAACATTTTTTGTGGAGGCTATAGAATAATTATTTAGCTATTAACCGTAGTTTGTTTTGCATAAAAATAAATATCCAATCAAACTTTTTGTAACTATTTTTTTACCACTTTATTAACACTGTTTGGTATGTATTTAGATGTGAAGGAGCTAGCCTATCAGTAGTAGATAATGTTAGGCAAAGTAGTAAAACTCAATAATAGGCTACCTATTTCACATTAATGAACGAAGCAAATAGTATTAAAAAGGTAATAAAAATAACCATAAAAAATTTGATTGGTATTAAATAAACTACTTTAAAATTTAGATACCCAATTGAATACAAAAGTATTAAATTTGACATTTATCACATTGAATGTTTTCACAAAATTAAAAATTAGTTAAAAATAAAATTGGTAAAGCCTTAACATGTTATACTTATGGGGGACACACCTTGGGCTATAATTGCTCTTTTATATTTCAGCATGTGACAATTTTGCTGTTTATTTGGACAAATCAATGCTCAGTATGAGGAATAGGAAACCAAAATGACTACATATAACACTAAAATTACCACACTAATCAAAAAAATGAAAAAAAGTGATCCAAGACTGTCACACCTGAGAGTACCCTAGTAGTAGTAAACAAGATATGCTTAAATACTATTATTAGATTACCTTCTGAGAATGACATATTTTTAATAAACAGGATCTTTTTGTTGCTTGGATAAGATGAACAAACATATATAAGACATAAATTAGTAAATAATTGTCATATCAAATTGGTGGATAATAAAAAATATCACAAACCATAACATTTCTATAAACTCCCTCAAATACATGACTAAATTTTCTAATGCAAGATACTTGCAACTAAAGATAGAAAATATATCTTATCCTATACTATTCCTTAAGCTTCCTTCTTCTAAATTATCATCAGGACCATGCTCCTAGTATAATGAGCCAAGGTCGCATGGTGAACTTGAAGGACTATTGGAGTGTGAGTTAAACCACGAGCTCAATGAATAACCAGAAACTTATCACATAACACACACAAGTTATTTAATAATCATATGAAATGTATCAATCAAACATATGTACAAATACAAGCTTGGATAACCCGTAATCTAAACAGAATGAAGATTTGTGCCTTCTCATTGGGGTTGAAAGATCACAATCTATGGCCTACCTACCTAGGAGGGACTAAGCTTTCAGGAACAACAATGCTCATTTAATTATCTCTTTGAATTTATTGTGTCTTAACATTCATTTTCTGCTTTAGCTTTAGAAACTCCACTAAGTGTTAGTCATTCAAGCAATACCATAAGCGGGTCCTTCATTTACCATTTAGTTCTTATGGTATCAACAGAACAAAGGTAATCTTGCGATTAACTAATAACTTTCTTGCCTAGATAAACCAATCATTACCGAGATCCGAAATACTAACACGTGGTAGGCTACCACTTACTCAAATGCTATTTTATGCAAAATATGCAATGCATGTACAATTTCCATTGTTTTTAATTAAATTGAAGGCGATCAAGCAATACAGACATTCAATCATGTTACACGAACAATATAATCACACATAATTCTGTTGTCATTATTATTAGAGTGACTTGCAATCAATGTATCATACAACAAACAGTTCCCATCAACCCATAGAATACACTCAATTTATTATCTTTTTTATGGTTTTCTAAATTACAAGCACATACAATGTAATAAGACTAAGTCACTCACCTGCTCATGTTGCTCAATCGTAGTAATCATCAGGAAGTCCTCACAAGTACCCAAGTCACCTATTGAGATGATTAATATATCATCAATGACACAAAAACTATATGATTAAACTTCTATTAGTGTCTAAGTATCCTATCGTGCTGCTGGTTTTCGTTCTATTACTATTAATTCTTTGGAGATCTTAATATAATTGAATACTAGTCTATAATTATTTCAAGTTGTTTGGTTTGACTTTGTTTGATACTTATATCTATCAAGCGCGTATTCAGGAATTCAATAATTTAGTTAATTCACTTTTATAGTTATTATTGTTTAGAACTATCGATTTTCTTTTGATTTACTTGATATAATTTTCTTGTAAAGTATAGAAATCCCTATTTCATAAATTTAGATTATTTATTTCCATTGTTATCTAATTATTCATAAGTATTCATTTAGATAAATACTTAGTAATTATTAGATTTATAATTTTTCTTGTAAAACTAATTAAATACATCCATAATGACAATAATTTAATAACATAAAGACTTAAATAAAATTATTTTCGAAACATCATTGTTGGCCGAATAATAATAATAATATATTATTATTATTATTACGGTGACATAATAATAATAATAATAATAATAATAATAATAATAATAATAATAATAATATAATAATAATAATAATACGGAAAGGACTATAATAATAAATAAGTTTAATGATAATAATAATGTTTTTCATAGTAATAATACTTGTAATATTTATATATAAATTAAATCAACACTAATTCACAAAAATCCTTACTATTAAAGTTCAAAATTAGTAGTAATATTACTAAATAGCTTTAGACTTAGCTTTTGATTTTTATTATAAATATTACATATAATAATATTAAGAAATGATAATTTCAGAAACATTATTAATTTAAGTATTTTTAATGATATTAGAAATATTAACAATTATAGTTGTAAAATTTAATGAACTTGATTAAATTAATAATAATGATTTATATTACAATAATCCTTCTTGTTAATGTTAATATTACTAATCTAATATGCATGTTAATAATTCATTATATAATACTTAAATACTATATTTATTAATATCAAAAAATTTTCATTTAAACTAATTTTCAAAATTTATAATATTATATTACTAATATGTAAAATACTTAATATTTACAGAAAATAAATAAATAAAATAATAACAGTCCTAAAAATATTTATAATATAATTATTATATAATTTAATTTAATTAACTTGTTTTAAAAAAATAAAAAAATTTTTTTATAAAATAGTGAAAGCCAGAGGTACAGGGGTGGAAAACGTCAATGTCTCCCGTGCTCATCAGGGAAGACACTATTCATCATCTTCCTCGATGAGCTCGGCCGAATCTTGACGTTCCAAGGCCCATAATTTGATTCCAATGAGTTCTACAACCTTTTACTACTTAAATATCAACTCAAAACATAAAACAACAACATGATTCATGTGTTTTCGGATCAAAGGTAAAACTAGGGTTTTCGAAAATTACCTTACTGACCAATCTGATGAAATTCGAAGCTTGTTTTTGTGTTGGTTATGATCCTATGATTATCAAAAGTCAGTTCAATCCTTAGTTTAAAAAAAAAACCCGAATTACATCAACTCAGCTCATGCTCATTTCAAGCGTTTTTCGTGCTATTTTTTCCTTTGATTCGAAAGGATGATTAGAGCGGTTTGATTTTTGTTTTTAGCTCCTTTTGGTTACTACTTAAGAGTTGTTTTGATCAGGAAATTTCAAGAGAAAGTTGTGCTTGTTTGCTTGTCCATTAAGATATATATATATATATATATAAGGAAAAGAAGAAGGCTTGCTGGAGCATTTCCTTCGCTGATTTGCATCCGAATTTTCTACAATTTGGCACTGTTTTATCAGTTGTTTTTGTTGTCATAAATGAGGGGTTGAGTTGGCAAAGTTTGATTGGCTTAAAGAGTTGATTTTGTTGACCTTATGTGTATTATTTAATCAAATTTCGGTTCTCATTTTTCAAGAACATCCAAACCCTACATATATACATCTAACCGTATCCTGCAAGCTATATATATATAATACTAATATTTAGATAATAATTATACATTATTTAGGTAGTTTGTTAAGTGAATGGGTACAAATTAGCTAATATTTGAGAGTTTTTGTACAAAAATATTTTTATTGAATTCACAAAATACGTAGATTATCAAACAATAAATTTAAGTTTTAAATTTACACGATTAATTGTTTTTAAAATTTTATCTCCCGCGATTAAGGTTTCTAAGCTTATTAGGTCAATTTTTGTTTTAGGCTCCAATAGCTTAAGAAAACCCTAATTGAACAATGGTGTGATTCAAATATTTATTTGAAGTTTAATCTTTAGTTATACATCTGTTTATGCTTTTGTTGTGTATTTATAATCCTAACGGTTTATCTTTAGGTTATCATTTCCCAACTATAAGCGTATTGATTAACTACTTAATATCGCATTTGATATAGAAGCTAAACTATCTATATCTTAGGTTTTGATACCCAGTATGAAATCTTATCAGTTGTATTTATTACTATCTAAGAATCTGAATTTTAGTGTTTAAATCCATGTATAGGCTCATTATTACTCTTGTTCTAGTCTTAGGTCTTTATTGAGTTCAATAGTAGTCATTTAATCTCTATATTTATATTTTTCTATTTAATCTATTTGTATGACAAGTTTCGGGTTTGAAAATTTGGGTTTCCTTAAATATCTTGAATTATCAGTTCAAGATAAAATCTCATTTTTAGTATCAATTAGGGTCAAAGAAGTTCTTTATTCGGTTCTTAGATCCTAACCCAACCAAATTTGAGTTATGGATCATTCTTAGGTTTTTATTGAATTCTAGGTTTACTAACTAGTTCATACTTTTATTCTAGAGTCGTGTACTAACGTGAAAAATTTCCAGGGTTTACATTCCCCCCTCCTTAAAATAAGAGCTTTGTCCTCAAAGCTTGTGTGCGTACCTGAATTCTCAAATAGATGTGGATAGTTTTTCTTGATCTTCTCTTCCAGCTCCCAAGTCATCTCTTCAGTTCGAGAGATCCCATAACACCTTGACATAGTGGATTTCTTTATTTGTAAGAACTTGCACTTTTCTGTCCAATATTCTAATAGGATGCTTTTCGTAAGTCAAATTCTCCTTCAGGTCAATTGGTTCCAGTTCAACTATCTTATCTAGATCCGTACATATTTTCTTAGTACCAATACATGAAAAACATTATGTATACCAAGATAAATTAGGTGGTAATGCAAGACGTATGCCAGGTTTCCAACCGTTCCAATATTTCAAATGGTCCTACATATCTAGGACTCAACTTTCCTTTTGTTTGTCTGCTATGAAGACTTTTGATTGGACTTATCTTCAAGTAGACATGTTCTCCTTCATTAAATTCCAATTCTCTTCTTTTTCAAGTCTACCCAGCTCTTTTGTCTATCTTGAGCTTCTTTCATTCTTCGCTTTATTACTGAAACCTTGTCAATTGTTTCCTGAATCAATTCAGGTCCAACCATTACTCTTTCCAAGTTATCCCAGAACAATGGTGATCGGCACTTTCTACCATATAAAGCTTCATAGGGTGGCATCCCTATACTTGAATGGTAACTGTTATTGTATGCAAATTCCACTAATGTAAATGTTGATCCCAATTTCCTTTGAACTCTAAAATACATGATCTTAACATATCCTCCAGTGTGAATGGTTCTTTCTGTTTGTCCATCAGTTTGAGGATGGTAAGCTGTACTAAATTTCAATTGGGTTCCAATGCTTTTGTAATCCTTGCCAGAATCTAAACAAACCGTGGATCTCGATCTGATACTATACTAACAGGTACACCATGTAATCTCACAATTTCCTTCAAATACAGTGTGCCAACTTTTCTAAGGGATAGTCATATTGATTGGTAAGAAATGGCTGACTTAGTGAGTCTATCTACAATGACCCAAACAGCATCATGACCCCACTTGTCTTAGGTAGTGAGCATACAAAATCCATAGATATTTGATCCCATTTCCATTCGGGAATTGGCAATGGTTTAACAATCCACCTGGTTTTTGATGTTCTGCTTTTACTCTCTCATACTCACATCTGGCCGAATCGAGCAATATCATTTTTCATTCCATTCCACCAATATGCACTCCTCAGCTCTTGGTATGTCTTCGTTTCGCCTGGATGTATGGTATATCCGGAATAATGTGCTTCATGCATTAATTCTTCCTCAAGCTTTCATCATGTGGCACACACAATCTTTTATTCATTCTTAATATACCATCATCGTCCACCTGAAAATCCTTATATTTCCTTGTGATACCCTTTGGATAATTTCTTGAAATTCCTTGTCTTCTTTCTGAGCTTCCTTAATTCGTTGGAGCAAAGTAGGCTCCAAGGTTAAACTTCCAAGTTCTGTATCCAAACCTTGTATTGAAAACTCCAAATTTAGATTCTCAAATTCTCTGATGAGTTCTTTCTGCTCCGTCAATATTGAGGCTACTTCTCCATAATTTTTACGACTTAATGCATCAGCTACAGCATTTACCTTACCGGATGGTAATTGATGGTTAAATCGTAATCTTTAATTAATTCCAGCCATCTACGTTGCCTCATGTTCAATTCCTTCTGGGTAAATATATACTTCAAACTTTTGTGATCTGTATATATTTCACATTTCTGTCCATACAAGTAATGACGCCAAATCTTGAGTGCAAAAACAATAGCAGCTAATTCCAGGTCATGAGTAGGATAATTCATCTCATGGGGTTTCAACTGTCTAGAAGCATAAGCTATTACTTTCCCATTTTGCATTAGTACACATCCTAAACCATTCCTGGATGCATCACTATAAACGGTGTATGGATCCTTGTCATTAGGCAGAACCAATATTGGCTGATACCAATCTCTTTTTCAACTCTTGAAAACTCTGTTCACGTTTATCATTCCACTCAAATTTTTCATTTTTCTTTGTCAATTGTGTCAGTGGTCGTGCAATCCTTGAGAAATCTTGTACAAATTTCTGATAATATCCTGCTAATCCAAGAAACTTCTTACTTCAGTAACAGTTTCAGGTCTTTTCCATTCCACGATAGATTTAACCTTAGCAGGATCAACCGATATCCTACACCGAACAATGTGTCCTAGGAATGATATACTTTTAAGCCAAAA